>CAUYTI010067152.1:0-51890 GCA_963575145.1 Galago senegalensis | reverse complement strand
ATGCCAGCTGCAATGGCTTCACTCACCAGCTTCTTGGCGTCCTCCTCCTCCATATCTGGCCTACACTTATCTTCAAACACAGCCATTGCTGCCAAGGAGCCAGAACCCATGGTGACATAAGGCAACTTATCAGTTGATCCGTGAGGATAGATGCTGTAGAGGTGAGGTCCAGTAACATCCAGTCCCCATAAAACTAGGGCTGCACCAATATAACCTTGATACCTGAAAAGCATCTGCTTCAGCATCTGATTGGCTGTCACAACTCTGGGAAGACGGCCAGTAGAGAGGGAGTGGAGCTCCAAGTTGGAAGAAATGAGCTGGGTTGTCATGTCTGTATCTGCAGCCGTCCCAGCACCACAACAATAAATATTAGGAGATATGAAATGTATTTTTGAACAGTTCTTGTCAGCAACAACCATCCCTTCAGTTGCCCTTGTATCTGCTCCAAGAACTATACCATCCTTATAGACCACCCCACCGATAGTCGTGCCAGTTTTCCGGGCCTTTGGAAGCTTGTATCCCTTCTTTGCAAAATCGGCTTCTAAGACAGCATTCCTGCGGCAGTTATCCGGTATTTTCAATACGCAAGAACCTTGGGTGGTACAGTATGAGGGCTGTAAATTGGTATGGAAATTTAAAGTAGGTTCTTGTTGGTGAGCAGCTCAAATTAGTTATGGATGGGGGTGGTAGTTTGGTTGCCTCTGTTGTAGCTTATACAAAATAACTGTTGTTCTGTTAACTGAATACCACTCTGTAATTGCAAAAACAAAAAACAAACAAACAAACAAAAGTTGTAGCTGTTTGGTTGACATTGTTGAATGCTTCTAAGTAAATACAATTTTTTGGTTTAAAAAATTATTTTTAATGGCTCAGCACCTGTAGCTCAGCTGCTAGGGCGCCAGACACATATGCCAGAGGTGGCAGGTTCTAATCCAGCCTGGGCCTGCCAAACAACAATGACAACTACAACAAAAAGAATAGTCTGGCATTGTGGCAGGTGCCTGTAGTCCCATCTACTTGGGAGGCTGAGGCAAGAGAATCACTTAAGCCCAAGAGTTTGAGGTTGCTGTGAGCTGTGATGCCATAGCACTCTACCAAGGATGACATAGTGAGACTCTGTCTCAAAAAAAAAAAATAATTTTTATAAAAAAGAATTTCATAAGGTTCTTATAAAATATTATACATGTAATCAAAACATTTCCTATACACTTGAAATAATTAGGTAGTAAATATTATATCAGAAACTTCCAGGTGAATCCTACAACTTGAACATATTTGTTTGCTTCCATACCCTATCAAAATGGCAGTAAGTTAAGGGTTTAGTTAAGATACTAACTTCTAAGGACAAAGGGAATAGGAACTGTGAGATTTAAAAGCAGACAAAAAAGAAACAGGTATAGAATATGGGGAACAGGAGGATCAAACAAGAAAAAAATAAAAGCTAAGTGTCTCTAGGAAAAGAATCCAAGAAACAAGCCCTGATACTCTATGAGGCCAGTCAGGAGCTGAGGCCTCAGGCCGAGGTGATAATAGGTCTGCACGAATTTCTACTAAGCAAAATAAAAGTAAAGCCAGATCCCTACCACTTCCTCCTAAATGTGAGAAAAGACTCTAACAGGGGAAAGACAACCCAGAGAAAGCAAAGTGAACACAGAGAAGTGAAGATATGTTCAAAGGAAATAAAGTTAAAACCCTCAGAGAAATTTTTTTAAAAGACACTAGATTCTTGAAAAAAAGAAGAGGATGATATTCCAAAATACTCAAGGAATTTTAAGATATCATAAGAGAAATAAAAATTTAATAGAAGGAGATGAGAAAGCCTCTTATAAAGGAAAACAAATGGAAGGTAGGAAGAAAAACATTTATTAAGTAGATTATTTTTCCAGAAGTCTATTAAATATAATTTTAAAAATAAAACAATAGAATTTAAGAAAGAATAGATAGCAATGGAAGTGGAAGAGAGGAAACGATGAGGAACTAAGTACAATTTCTAGGTACAAAAGCTCAACAAATGCTGAGCAGACTGGGGGAAAAAAGAAAACCCACACCAAGGTTCATCATCATAAAATTTCAGAATAACTACAGGGGAAGTTTTCATGCTCCAAAACTTTTAGAAAGAAAACCAAATGTCATTTGCAAAGAAACTGAAATAAGAATAATATCATTTAATATTATACAATCACAGCACAAGTGCTTCCATCAAGGACAGCTGAGGGAAGAATACAAGGAACTCTTTACAATTGTTGAAATTTTTTGTGAATCTGTAATTGTTCTAAAATGAAAAATTGAAAAGATTGAATCAGACACTGTAACAGCAACACCAGAAGCTAGAAGAAAATTAATTAACTTAGCAAGGCCTTTGCATATCTAATAGCAAAATGACTTCCAACCTAGACTTCTATACCCAGCCAAACAATTATTCAAGGGTGAGAAAAAAAAAAAACGTATTTTCAGATATGTAAAGAGTCAAACAATCTCACTCCAAAGACTAATTTCTTATATTACTGTAAGATGTCCCCCCATCAATCAAGGGAATAAAATCGCAGTTAATAAGACATGAAATTCAAGAAACATGGAATCAAGATGAAGAAAAGGCTATGGAAAACCTCAGAATTGGGATGAGGAAGCTGAGGGAGCAGCACTGGAGGGGAGAGTGAGAAAGCCAGAAAGCAAAAGACCACACGGGGGAGTGAGGTCTCCCAGAAGTGATGTCTCAAAGATAAACAGATAAAAGAATCAATGTATTATGGGGCGGCACCTGTGGCTCAAAGGAGTAGGGTGCTGGCCCCATATGTTGGAGGTGGTGGGTTCAAATCCACCCCAGCCAAAAACTGCAAAAAAAAAAAAAAATCAATGTAAAAAAAATCAATGTATTATGTAATATATCTGAACTCTTTGAAAAGAGAGTTCCATTTTCTAGTAAGATTCAGGAGATAAATAATAGGTACATAAGAAGAAAACAAGGCAAAGGAAAAATAAGTAACTTTGCAAGTGACAAAAAATTAAAAGCATGACCAAATTAAAAATAATTTTAACATAATAATGTAAGCATCAAATATTAATTCAACTAAAAAATGTTGAGGTAGGGTGGCAGATATAAGAGAGTACAATAGGAATCTATGGATAATCTATGGAATTCAAAGGTCCAAATATAGCAATATGATCATGTTTTATAGAGATGTAAAAATAAACAGAAAAATAATAAGCTAAAATACTAAAAATGGTTTCCTCCAAGGTATAACAATCAGATTAGGGCCAAGGGAAGCAAAGTGTTCTTGTTTCTCATTACCAACCTTGGACAACTATTTGGCTTTCTAAACTATATTCATGAAATACTTTGAAGAAAATTAGATTAAGTTGAAAATAAAAGATAAAGAAACTTCTAAGTTCTCTTGACAAAAATTGAGCAATACCTAATTGATCCACCCTCAACTTCTCATTTAGATAGTTGTGAAAGCATTATTTTTTTCAAGTTGCAAAATTTCAAAAGAACTGAAAATTAAATTTGCAAAAGGCCCCTATTTTCACAAAGTCTGTTGGTTATGGTATTAGTAAAGTCTTGGAGCAACATCTTTCAGGGAGAAATGTAGGAGAAAATACCCAAGGAAATCTACGTTTTGGACACAGATTCCTCTTTATCATCAATAAGAGAGAAGCTTCCAAGCCAGTCTGGGGGAGCTGCTTCCTTGGAGAATCACAGCTCTTGCTATACTCCCTCCCCATCACCCTTTTTTTTTTTTAATGACTTTTTTGGCACCAATTCTCAAAATAATTTTCTGTTGAAAGGCATTTGAGCTGAAAGGCACTTACATGTTGGAATCTGGCTGACTCAAGAAGATCCATGAAATGGAGCACTTAAGAAATTACAAGTTGGTTTGTTTTGGGGGATTTTGAGTGTTTTTTCACTTTTAATTCACTGTTTCTAATAAGGAAAGTATCACAAGAACCTTGAAAAATAAAATTTATTTCTCACCAACATTAGTCCAAGAATTAAAACCAGGAGGAGTTCCTTCTTTTGCCTAAAATATCCAAATTAAATACTTGCAAAATAACATGTCTGGCTAAAGGGTCCATGGATTAAAAAAAAGGAAAGCTTGTTCTTCACCAGGCCTTTCCTGCTGACCTTGAGGACAATTTCAGCTGCCCTCACACTTCCCCCACTCCCTCTACCCCTGTGTTTCACTTTCCCCAGAACACTTATCATCATCTAACATACTATGCATTTTCCTTATGTGTATTTTATTCTCTGTACCCTCTCCCTGAAACTAGAATATAAGCTCCAGGAGGATGGAGATTTATCTTTTTGATGTTTTCATGATACAGCCCAATGTCTAGAACAATGACCAGTCTGTAGTAGAAAGTGACCATTTGGTGAATGAATGAGTGAATTTTAACAGGCACTATGTGGGGAATGGAAAAGATCAAGGATGAACTACAACCTCAGTTTATAAAGATCAGACCTCAAAAGAACTTTGCTTATGTAAAAATAAACAGAAAATAACATGAGACCTATACAAATAGTTCATAAAGTATCTAAAATAGTTTATAAATGTGGTGGATATTTTCAAATTTTTCTATATTTTTAGTAACTGTATTATTCAAATGGTTCAAAATCAAGACCATACAAAGAAATACCAAGGGAAATCCTGGTCTTAGTGCGATCCCTGTCCTTATCCTCCCATCTCCCCACTTCATTCCTCTTGGTAACCATTCTCCTCCTTCTTGTTCCTGTGCTTCCTTCTAAGGTTTCTTCATGCCAGCACAAGCAACAGCAATGCCATTTCTTATTTTTTTCTTTATTTTAGAAACATTTTCTGAAACTTATATATATGTTTTTTCTTTTCTTTTTTTTTTTTTAGATGGGATTTGCTCTGTCACCCAGGTTGGAGTATAGTGGCCTTATCATAGCTCACTAAGGCCTCCAAGTCCTGGGCTTAAGCAATCCTCAGCCTCCCTAGCAGCTGGGACGACACATGTGCACCACCATATTCAGCTAATTTTTAAAATCTTTTTGTGGATATGGAGGTCTCTCAATGTTGCCCAAACTGGGAAGACTTATATTTTTAAATATTTGTCCTGTTTTATCTTTGTCTTCTTCAGAAATTTCAAATATTTAAACATTAAATCTCTTTTGTCTGTCACCTATGTGTAAAATTTCTCTCTAATCTTTCAAAATATATTTCTTATTTTATGCCACACATTTAGTTGCCATTAACTTATCTGACTCTTGCTATGTTCTCTGCAGTGTTTACTCATTCTCAAGGTCCTTGTAATTTGGTCTTCATTCCTAGTTTTTTTGTTTGTTTGTTTGTTTGAGACAGAGCCTCAAGTTGTCACCCTGGGTAGAGCGCTGTGGCATCACAGCTCACAGTAACCTCCAACTCCTGGGCTCAAGCAATTCTCCTGCCTCTGCCTCCCAAGTAGCTGGGACCACAGGTACCTAGCACAATGCCCGAATAATACACTTACTAATACAATGCCTGAATACTACATTATTTTTTGGTTGCAGCCATCATTGTTGTTTGGTGGGCCCAGCTGGATTCAAACCCACCAGCTCAGGTGTATATGGCTGGCGCCTTAGCCACTTGAGTCACAGGTGCTGAGCACCTGTTTTGTTTTGTTTTTTTAAATTAATTCCTTTCCTGAATCTTGATGGTTCTCATTTACATCATCCTGTCTTTTGGTCACAGCTTCTTCCTCAGATCTCTCATTCCTCAGATCTTCCCTTCCTCAGATCTATTATTGTTTTTAATCTTCCTTCATAACTATAATTACTTCATTATATTTTTAGTATTAAAGTTAGGATTAGGTTTTAATTTTCTTCTGTCTCATAATAATATTTTTCAGGAATATTTTATTTATATATAATTTTTTTTCTGTTCTTCAGGTGCATCCAACCTGCAGCCTATAGGCCACATACTAATTTTTGGAGGACTGTTTTGCTTATCTGTGGTGTCAGATATCCCAAAATGTACAGTTGGACCTTTTGATTTGCTAATCAGCTCTCCTTGGGGTTTGTTATTTACTGTGTAGCATTTATTCTTCCAGTATGCAGCAGAAAAAAAAGGTTGGACACTTTTTGCTCATAATGTCATCGTTTGGAAATTAGATTTATTCTTTCATATAATTCATCTTTGAAAGAATTTAATTCTCTTGAATCAGCTATAAACAAGAGGTTTCTGGATGAGCACAGGCCAAGGTAGCTGCCCAGGGTTCTCTGTTTGAGGAATCTTTCTTCAGTTTCTTTAAAATATAGCCCCTCTGGAGTTAAGGATATAGAGTTTCAGTTTTGCAAGATAAAGATTGAAGATTGGTTACACAACAACATGAGTGTATGTGACATTACTGAACTATCCCCTGAAAAAATAGTCAGGATGATAAATTTTATGTTAGGTGTATTTGACCACAATTAATAATTTCTCTTAAATTTAAAATATATTTCACAGGGCTTCCTTCATTTCTCTGGCTTCTCTGGCACTCTCCCTGTTGATATTACCATGTTCAAGTGTGTTTCCTCCCTTCTGAAAGGTGTACTCTATGATCTGCCGATTTGGGGTCTATGGACTTTCCATTCATTCTTTCTATGCTTCTCCATGTACCTATGGCCTATTTAATTTCAATCCTCACAGAAATCCCAATTTAGGAAGGATAACTCTCATTCTGGGAACAAATCTTTACTAGTAGTTTCTGAGGTCTATTACTACTTTGTCTTACTTCAAATTAGATCCTGAATGAGATAAATAGAAACTAGAATAAAATGGTACCAGCTAACTTCAGTGGTGCTCTCAGTGGGATACCAATACAAAATTATCCCAAAAATAAGGAGAATGGGATATTTTTTCAAAGGTAGTAATAAAAAGGTAACTATCAGAACCAAAGTACCATCCTTTCTGAATACCACAAGATATAGATTGTGTACATGTGTCTGTCTATATATGAATGTGAACAGCACATTTTTTTTCCACAAATAGGATTCTTTATTTGTCATTAATAAAAGCCTGAATTTTAGAGAGATTCTTAGACTGGTGGTTCAGCTCATTCAACCCTTAACTGTGTAAAAGCTTATTAGCTTGATCAAATCCCAGTAAGTTATTTTTGGTACTGCAGCAATTGCCAGAGAGGTCATCCTCATAAAATATGTTCTCAGGCCAATAATCTCCATGCATTTTCTCTGTACTCTCTTCTAGTATTTTTATAGTTTCGTGTCTTAAGTGTAAATCTTTTATCGAGTTAGAATCAATTTTTGTTAGTGGTGAAAGGTGAAGGTCCAATTTCAGTCTTGTACAGGTCGCTAGCCAGTTCTCCCAGTACTATTTATTAAATAGGGATTCTTTTCCCCAGTGTATGTTTTTATTGGACTTATCAAAGATCAAATGATGACATGTGGCTGGGTTCACCTCGAGATTCTCTATTCTATTCCATATATCTACCTCTCTGTTATTTTGCCAGTACCATGCTGCTTGGATCACTATAGATTTGTAGTATAACCTGAAGTCTGGTAGCATAATGCCTCCAATTTTGTTTTTATTTCTTAGTATTGTGTTGGCTATTTAAGGTTTTTTTCTGATTCCATATAAAATGAAGTACTATTTTTTCAAGTTATTCAAAGTATGACATTGTGTTTTGATGGGGATTGCATTAAATTTGTAGATTGCTTTGGGTAGTATGGACATTTTAACAATGTTGATTCTTCTCAACCATGAGCATGGTATGTTCTTCCATTTGTTAACATCTTCTATTTCCTTTCTCAGGGTTTCATAGTTCTCTTTATAGATACCTTTCAAAGTTTATCTTCCATTTGATCCCACAATTCCATTACTAGGTAACTACCCAGAAGAATAAAAATCATTTTACCACAAAGACATTTGCACCAGAATGTTTATTGCAGCTCAATTCATAGTTGCCAAGTCATAGAAGCAACCTAAATGCCCATCGACCCATGAATAGATTAACAAATTGTGGTATATGCATACCATGGAATACTATTCAGCCATAAAAAAGATGGGGACTTTGCATCTTTTACATTTACCTGGATGGTGTTGGAATACATTTTTCTTAGTAAAGTATCTCAAGAATAGAAAAAAAAATCCAATGTATTCAATACTATTATAAAACCAATATATAAATACTTGCACACTCATACAAATGATAAAACACAAATATAGTCCAGCAATGGGGAAGGGAGAGAATGGAGGGAGAGGAGGTAAGCTGGCGGTGGGAGAAGGGAGGGCATTTGGTGGGATCTTGCCTAATGTGCACAATACAAGGGTATATTTCAAAATAAGTGAAAATTTTAAATATCTTACCACAAAAAATAAGTGAGGTGATAGCTACGTTAATAGGTTTGATTTAAGCATTCTATATTGTATATCAAATCATCACATTGTACCCCACAAATGTATACAGTTATAATTTTAATTAAAAATTAAATTAAAAAAACCACTCTCCCTACTAAAGTATCACAAGAATGAAAAATCAAATATCCAATGTACTCAATACTAATATGAAACCAAATACATGCCCACATAAGAGAAAAACTCAGTTCACATTGGGGGAAGGGGAAATGAAGGAGGGGAAAATGGGAGGAGAGAGAGGGATTGGTGTGGTTCCATTTATTGAGCACAATGTAAGGGTGCATGGCACACTTTTGGGGCACAGGACACAACTACAAGAGGGACTCTACCTAACAAATGCCTTCACCTTGTTTGTACTCTCCCACTAACCTGAAATTAAAAAAATAAAAAATTAAAACTTACCTATAGCATATATGGAATAAAAAAGAATTCTAAAAATATATCTGGAATATATTTAATCTTGGGTTTGAGAGGAAATAAAGCAAAACAGAAATCCAAAACAAAAGAGTAATAAATATGAACACATAAAAATGAAGTATCTATATAGCAAAGAAAACAATATCTAGCAAATAAATAAAATCTAGGAAGGCATTTCTGCCATATATAAATGAAAAAGCATTTAACATCCATGATGTACAATATTCTTCAAAACAACTACAGAAAAGAGCAGCCAAGATGGTGAAGTAGAAACAGCCTGCATGATGCTCCTCTCATGAAGAGACTCAAAAGTGGAAAATAATATTTATCTTCGGAGCCACTGTTTAAAAGAGAGCACTGGGAATCAACAGAGAGGAGGCAGGAGTGAAGTGAGGAAGAGAGAAGTGGGACAACCTGTGCTGCAGAACCCTACTTTGGGAAGGCTCCTACACGTGGGAAATTAAAGACTGAAATGTAAGATCTGAAACCATAAAAGTTCTAGAAGAAAACCTAGGAAAAACTCTTCTGGATATTGGACTACAATTTAGTACCACCTCTGTAGGAAACAGTATGGAGATGCCACAAAGAACTTAAAGTAGACCTACCATTCAATCCAGCAATCCCATTACTGGGCATACCAAAAGGAAAGAAGTCCCTATATCAGAAGCCACCCACACTTGAGAAATTCACAATTGCAAAAATATGGAACAAACCTAAGTGCCCATTAACTGACAGACTGATGGATAAAGGAAATGTGGGATATATATACCATGGGGTTCTACCCAGCCATTAAAAAGGAGTTATTGATGTCTTTTGTAGAAACTTCAATGGAACTGGAGAATAAATCCTAAGTAAAGTATCTCAGGAATAGAGAAACAAATATCACATATTCTTACTTCCAAATGGGAGCTATTTAATTCGAATATATATTCATTTCAGCATGAAATAGTTCATCCATGTACAGAAAAATACTTTTACCTCCTAAATGTTTTGAAATTTAAAAAACTACCCAAGAGATAAACATGGCTGTCACAAAAAAATAGGCAAAGAATATAGACTTTACAAATAAAGAAATGCAAAAAGGATATTACTTTTAGAAAAAAAAATTACCTTCATTAGGAATCAAAGAAACGAAAATCAATGCCCATTTTATCTATCAATTGTGAAAGATGTTGTCACAAACCCTATGAGAATATAGTGCAAATGACAGTGTTAACTGATGCTGATTTTCCATAGGGTAACCTGAAAACATGTATCAAGATTAATAAATTGTATTTTTGATCTATTCTTCTAATAGTTTTTTCTAAGCAAATAATATACATAAATGTTTACATGCAATATTTTCACATTAATATTGATTATAACATTAAAAACAGGGAAAATATAAAGGTTTTAACATATGGATTGTTCAGAGTTTCATTTATGCAATGGAATATTATACTATTGTAAAAAATTGTGTCATAGAACAATGTTTACTAACTTGAAAAACTGATTTTAACAATGTGAAATGAAAAATGAAATTATATCACAGTATATATGGCATGTTTCTAAATTTATTTTTATGGACATATCTCATTGAAAGATTAGAAATATATTTCTAAAATTTCAATGACTATGATGATGCCATTACACTCTAACCTGGGCAACAGAGGGAGATCTTATTTAAAAAAATACACAAAGAAATGTATTTCTGAAACATGAACAGTGGTTATATACGTTGACCTTTTTGTACATGTCTATATGTTTAGAACACAGACCCATAACGTTGTTATAATTAGGAAAAAATACTGAATTGTTATATAAAGAAAAATAATTTTCAAATTCTCCTTTTTTTATCCTTCATTTTTATCCTCCATCATTTGTATTCTCTTTCCCTCTCAACCACTCCTACCTATCACAAAGATATCACCAATATAATTGTACGTTTTACAATGAAGGACCCATGAGAAAAGGGAAGGTGAAGGACATATTTATACTATTGCTGCATTTCAGGATTGGTATGAATTTTTATTTATAAATTATCCATAGTAATAAACTTATTAATCATAAATTCCTGCTTTTTAAGGTATGATTTTTAAAATAAAATTATTTTCTTTTAGAATATTTTGCATTTATCATAAATTAGGTAATTTTTTCTCTAAATGTCAGTTTGCAAACCCAACTACATGTCAGAATCACTTGAGGAACTTCTAAAAATTTCTCCTTTCTTGGTGGCACCAGTGGCTCAAAGGAGTAGGGCGCCAGCCCCATATGCCGGAGGTGGCGGGTTCAAACTCAGCCTTGGCCAAAAACTGCAAAAAAAAAAGAAGAAGAAGAAGAAAAAGAAAGAAAGAAAAGAAATTTCTCCTTCCATCATCCCCTGCCCAGAAGTTCTAAGTCAGAATTTCCAGGGATCACTTGGAAATCTGAATAACTAAGAAATTATCAGATGATTTTAATAATCTACCAGGTCAAGAAAATTCAGCTTTGAGTGCTAAATAATTCCATTGTTCTTTGTGTTCCATCTTACACTTATGACTCCTCCTATCACTAGTACCTCTAAGCAAGTGGTAAGTGGGTTTTGTATCTCTGCAAATTCATGTAATGAACACTAAATTGGGATGGGGGGAAATTATAAAGTGATCTGTCTACCCTTGTCTCTACGAAGTATATGGGTTAGATCATTCTAAAATGATACTGGGTAGAACTATAAAAATATTCTAACTACGTGTTCGTGAAAGTTTTATAAAGAAGAATCCTTTCATATTTTACAGAGAGAGTTAAGAGATAACAATAGTCTATCTTTGACCATTAGTGGAGAAAATATCCAAGAGCTGGCATCTGTACTATTATAAAAGAAGATTGCTTTCCTTTTGGAATTTCTTATATTGTAGAAAAATTACATTCAACTCTTAGTGTGAATCAAAGGTCTAAAAGAAATAATCACTGAATCAAAAGCAAAAAAAAAAATCAAATAATCACTTTTGTTGAGTTCCATTGTTGAGTTCCAATTCCATTGGTTAACATTTAAAAAAGCATATGTGTGTCTAGGAGAAATGTTTGCATGTAGAAATTTCCCCAGAAAACCAAAATTTCTTTTGTACGCAGTCATAATTTCTAATAGAATTAAAATTCTAAATTCTAATTGAAAACACTGCTGTGTATTATTGTGCGTTAGTGGTTTTGTAAGGAAACAGGAGGATTTTCAGTGGATTGGGGAAAGGAATGGTAGCAAGGAAGTCACACTTAATTGATACTGAGTTGATTTAAGGTCTGATGTAGCAAGGTCTGGAGACAGATTTTATCGGCTTTCTGACACTTGTCTCTTTGTGCTCTAGAAACCTTAAAATTGTGCAAAGTCTAGGATTATCAGAATGTTTGCAATATGTGAAAGGAGATGAGATTAATGTTCAAAAGGAAGCTGGGGAGTAGAAAAGATTTCAGCCAAGTCTGGTGTCGTTGGTTACACTTTCAAGAGAACCATTCTTCAAAAAGAAGCAGGGAGCTGAAAGTTGTATTTATTCCTAGTGGTTGTCATTCATTTGCAACTGAAGCAACTAGGAAAGAGACTTTCTCTGTATTTATCTTTATTTTTTTTTCTTTATTTATCAGTTTCTTTATTGTGCCATATAGAAAAATCTGTTAACAAATCTAATGAAGGATTCTGCTGGGAGTTCTTAAGAAAACATTAAAGCGCTCTGAGAACGTGGTTCAGGTATCCTATAACCTTTCTGTTTATCACTTACAGTACAGGGCATTAATTTAGTAGTCAAGGATAGAGGCAGTATCATGTTTCAAAGCCTGGATTTTGGAGCAACCTGCCAGGTTTAAATCTCAGCTATGCAAAGATTTTGCATAATTTGCAAAAATTACTTAATGTTTCTATGCCCCAGTTTCCTCTAGTGAAAGGTGGCAATAGTAACAACACTTACTTCATAGTGTTATTGAGAGAGTTAAATGATTTATTATATGTCAACCACTTAGAAAAATGCCTGAAAAATAGTAATTGTTTTAGCAATTGTACAATGAGAACGTTAGTTCCAGAACTCAGTGGTTTTCAAATTACTTTAAGTTATGAGATCTCAGTTCAAACAAAATGCCACGCAGATGTCTAAATAATAAAACAGATGGAATTAGAGATGTTTTCACTGGACAAGCAGCGGAAGATTTGAGAACCAAGCCCTTCCCAGGTGACCCCTTGGACAACATCAAGACACCACAGAATGATGGAACACAGTTCAAAACATTAATGAGCCCTTCCAAACCTGTCATAGTTTGTTTATCAGCTGGGAATTGTAGCTACCAGGAGAAGTCTGACAACAGTGGTTTAAACACATGAAGATTTATCTTCTCACCTAGAAGCTGAGCAGTGGGTAGCTAAAGCCTGCATGGCAGCTATCCAAGGCCATCAGGAAACTATGTTCTGTCCTTGGTGAGCTCCGGTCATCATAGTCATGATACAGACAAAAAAGTATTTAAAAAGGAAAAAGGAAAAAGTAGCTTTGTAACACACTTCACCAGAAATTTTCTCTTAAGATCTCAGTTTTCATCCCCAGATACAGGGGAGTCTAGGAAATGTGATCTTTCAGTTGGATGTGTTTTACCTGGAATTAAGTAAGGGTCTTGTTTCTACTGAAAGAGAATGGATTATGTTAAGCAGTCACCTTCCACACATGAATTTTAAAATGCAATTATGTCTTCTGAGCAAAAGAGATGTTAAGGGTGCCTCTTGGATCAAAGAAACGGAGGAAAGAATAGTACATGAATAAAAATTTAACTCTTAATTGGTTCAATCACCCTTCTTATATGGCTTCTGAAAAAGTTCTTAACTCCTCTGGTAATTATAATACTTAGTGAAAGTCTGACAAATTAATTTTAAAGTATTTTCCCCTTGGCCAGGAGAGCATAAGGTTAGATAGATACCCATCCACACAGTGAGGGTTAGTCTGAAATTGTAAAGTAGATAATGCTTACTGAAAGTATAACATAATATTCAGCACATATTTGGTCTCTAATAAATGATAATTTTCTACTTCCCCTTTTATTCCCCTTAACCTCAGTTTCTTTCACTATAGTGTAAGGACTTTAAGCCAAATGATACCTAAGATTTCATAAAATTTAAATATCCTGTGAGTCAATAAGAAAATTCTATTATAGAAATTCAAAACATTTTAGGGGAAAGGGGCTTCAGATATATTCAAAAAGAGACATGAACTATGTGACTTCAGGAATCTAAGCTCCTATGTAAAAAAGTAGTTCAGAGGTACTACCAGGCCATGAAAAAGATAATTAGTCCCCAAAGCTAAAATACTTTGGAGTGTATATTTTGCTGCATTCCCAAGCTGAATTTATAAGAGTAGAAGGGAGAGGAAAAACCTTCTCACCTTCATACCACAATTCACTCCCTCTAGCTCAATTAATTAGAAAGAAGCAGTTCTCTCATTAGTCATATTCTTTTTTTTTTTTTTTTTGAGACAGACTCTCACTCTGTTGCCCTCAGTAGAGTGCTGTGGCGTTACACCTCACAGCAACCTCCAACTCTAGGGCTTAGGCAATTCTCCTGCCTCAGCCTCCCAAGTAGCCAGGGCTATAGGCGCCTGCCACAATGCTCGGCTAATTTTTGTTGCAGTTGTCACTGCTGTTTTAGCTGAAGGGGGCCAGGTTCAAACCCACCATCCTTGGTATATGAGCCCCTGAGCCACAGGCACTGCCCTCATTAGTCATATTCTTTAAGCTCCTGCTATTTGGAAGAACACTACATTTTGTAAGACTTTACAAATAGTAATGAAATAAAAGTTGAAGAGTCTACAAGTGGCAGATGGTCTTGAAGCAGAGCAGGCAAGGAACATGAGGTCAACGAATATCCACTTAGCTCCCACTGCATGCCAAGTCTCATACAGAGAACTGGATATTACATGTGAAATAAGATCCAAGGCTTGATATCAAGATCAGTCTAGCCATCATATGTTATGCCCAGGACCACTTTACACTAATCAGTTAACTGTGTAACTCAAAACATTGTCTACCAAATAGCTCTTCCTGTTCCATAGGTCTTCTGTTTTGGTTAATACTTAAATCTGACAATTTCTTTAGACTAAAGTAGCCTCCACTCCGGTGCAGAGCAGATCCCCAGAGAGTTTTCACAGGCTTCATGTATCATTATTATGAATGTTTGGAAGTGACGTATATTGTTGAATAAAGAAGAAATTTCCCTTTCGAGCACACACATGCATGAAAACCAACCTCAGGACTTGGTAGCAAGGTCAAATTGGATAAAGAAAAAAATCTGCCTAAATCTTGGAAAAAATCCACTAACATAGTAAATTTCAGTTAAAAGATCAAAATAATAAGAATTGAGATGTTTGCCAGGCTCAGTTCTCCAAGACCAGAGATGGGAAAATTATTGCTTGTGCTTTACGCTGAACTTACCTTTTCTCATCATCGACTTCCTATAGCATCCTCTCTCTTTTTCCTTTTCTCTATTTTGCCTGCAATTTCTAGTTTCAAGTCTCTATGTACTAAAAATCAGCTAGAGATGCCACATTGACCATGATCCTTTTTCTCAAGCTCCGTACTCAATCTGAGTCTTCTCCTTCCCTACATATCGCACCATTGGGAGGCCTGGGAGATGTCTTTATCATTCTTCTTGACCTTTTTCATCTACTTAATACCTTAAAATCAATTACTGAATCTCTGGCCAAGTTCTTTAGGGTGTTTTGTTCACTTTTGGTTGGAGATAGGACTTATGATTGGGGAACGGGGGATCAAGGTAAAAGAAAGGAGGGAAGGTTTCTATCCCAGAATAAATAGATACCACCAAAAAAATTTCTTGCTATTGCCTACTGTCATATACCAGATAAATCTAAGGCCCTGTGATAGTTGCTCAGCTATGAACACCAATGAACTGAGATGCTGGCATTCTAGTTTTTTACCATACACAAAAACAAGGAGGCTGAGGCTATGTCAGAAATATATTAATCTGTATTTCTATCTGGAAACTGAATGTCTAAGAGCTCAGGACTAGTTTTATTAAAATTATTGAAATTCTTTTTCCCTCTAGAGTTAGAAGAAAAGAAATATAAGTATTAGGAGGATGAGAGCTGCCAAAAAAAAAATGGCTTAAAAGGAAGCATTTACTAATTCAATGATGAGTGATATAATTAAAACTCTCCCTGTAGGACACAACTTAAAGATACAACACTGACAAGTGTAATACTATTAAGTACAGTTGAATGAATTTTAAAATGTAGATGGTAAGGTGACTGAGAAAAGGAATCTGGAGAGCTTAGTAACCAACTAAGCACCATGTTTTAAAGAATAAAATGTGCATCTTTGGGGCAGCACCTCTGGCTCAAAGGAGGAGGGCACTGGCCCCATATACTGGAGGTGGCAGGTTCAAACCCAGCCCCAGAATAAAATGTGTATCTTCTATGAAGTCAAGTATGTGGAGCAAATCATATGTATGCACCACAATACATAGTATAATATAAGTTTCAGTATAAAGATTATAATTTGGTTTTAAAAAGGTGTGGATTATGAGTTAGTAGAATACATGGGTTTTTACTCTTCCTGAGACTATGATTAAATATAATGAGAGGATACAAAACTAATAAAGTAGAAATAAATACAAAAGGCTAGATTCAGTGAAGAAAAGGAAAACTGCTACAAGAAAAGTAACAAAAAAGGAAAACTGCTACAAAAAAATAACAGAAGAAAAATTTATAGTTATTATTTATATTAATGATCACACGCCAACATCTTTGTAATTCTAAAGTGTGGGCTCGTGTAAATAGAAAAACACAGAAATATCTTGAGACAGAAAAAAAATTAATTTATAAGACTGCAATGTTATCAACAGGGTCAATCAAGTATTCCAGGAGAGCACTAGCAAATCCTACCGAAGATATGACTTGGAAGTAAAGCATAAAAGATCCTGCTGCTCCCTTTCCCCTAGAAACCGCCAAAATAAAGTACTTGGATGGGAGGGCATGACCTCTGAGCTCCAGGTGGAAGCTCAACACAATTGTCCATCACCCCAGTTGTTCTCATTATGATACATCATGCCTACTTGGTAAGGTTATTCTCTTCAGAATCCCTTGTGAATATGAAAAGTCTATGGCAAAACAATCAATCTTTCTCTATATATCTACAAGGACAACCTGAAAAGAGCACTGATCTTGGAATCAGTCGACTCAGTTTGAATTCAGCTGGGCTTCTACTATGTGTGACTGGAGGGAAAGTATTTACAGTCTAGCTCACTGCTTATTCAACTTGAACTAAAGATAGTAGTAACAACAGCTATTGTCCAGAGTTGTTCCTATGAGGAGCTTGTAAGTGCTTTGTAAAAGGGTCCATGGATATTCTTTTTATATATAAATTAAAATTCATGCACTTCATTTGATGAAGAAGGAGGAAGAGAAGAAGAAAAAGGATTTGTATTGAGATAAGTATGTTAATTCACTTGTTTGTCTTTTAAAATAAATCTATGGGCATTATGTTTTTGAAATAGAAAAGTAGATTTCTTCCTCTTGTATTATAGAATTACTTTTCTTCTGGGAATGTCTCTAGTGCTGAGACTGCAGTGCAGGCCAGGCTTGGTGGCTCACACTGGTAATCCCACCACTTTGGAGACCAAGCTGTGAGAATCACTTGATACCAAAGTTCCAGACCAGTCTGAGAAACATAGTAAGACCTTGTCTGCATGAAAAGTAGAAAACTTAGCTGAACAGGGTGATGCATGCCTATGGTTCCAGCTATTCAGGAGGGTAAAGTGGGAGGATCACTTGAGCCCAGAAAAATTGAGGTTTCAGTGAGCTATGATGATGCCACTGCATTTTAGCCCAGGCTACAGAGGGAGACCCTTAAACGAACAACAACAATAAAAAAGACTGCTACACTAATAGGAGTTTGAAAGATGTGAAGAAGCACAGTTTTTAAATTAATTTAAAGCCCTTGAATACAAGCCCAACATTTGTTACTAAAAGATTTAGTATCTTTTAGTAACAAATGTAGAAAACTGTAAGAGTAGATACAAAATGGTTATTTATAGCATAAATTATTTCTATAATTTTAGCGAATTAATAATGTAATTATTTCTATTTGGGAATGATTATCACGCAAAGAATTTAGAATTCTGAAAAGAAGTATCTCATCAAATATGTACTCACCATTTCCTCAGAGTATCCAAAATATCTCTTTTCTCCTAATGAGGGAGAAGAATACAAGTAGTACAAATTACTGAGATCAAGTAGAGTGACAATCTTAAAGATGACAATAGAAACCAGAGTTTCCATTTTTCTTGTGTGTGGATCTCTAGGCATCTCTCTCAGGACATAGCTCCTGATGTAACAAATATGAACAGAGAAATGCCACAATGAGCCAGAAAAGTGTTAAAACAGCAAGAAAACAGAAAGTAATTACTCAAGGAGAATTAGGTTTCTTTCCAAATTTAACTCCCTTCTCTGGGCAGTCTGTGAATTTTTAAATTCATTACCATGACAGGTAACCTGGGGTTTTTTGAGTAAATGAGATGACCTACAAGCTGAAAGACAGATAATTTATTTCATAACTAGATAAATTCAACTCAAAAATTATTTTATCGATTTTACTGGTTAAGATATAGGTTCGGTAAAGTTGCACAGCTTCTACCATGAATGATGAAACATTTTGTAATTTGTATAAAATATGTCGTAGTATATACGATTTCCTATAGATCCTGCACAGAGAATTGTTAAAATACAGCAAAGCACAGACATAACTCTTCTTTGACAAAGGTACTGGTAACAAGCCCCTTAATGACTAGGAAATAAGCAAGGTGAGAAAAGTTCTTTAAAACAGCAACACAAAGAAACATACGACCTGATCATAAAAGCATTTTGAAACTTTAAGAAAGAAGGAAAGTTCTAGCTTCAAATAAAAAGAAGGAATAATTCCTCACGCAAGGATAATAACTACTGAAGTCCAGGAGCCCTGGGCAATATAAGTATACAAATGACTCACCACAATGCTGAGAATTGTGGTAGCAGGTCTTACACATTAAAAAAGAGGAGAAAACAACAGAATTTTATCTTTGTATAGTGATGCTCCTATGAAATCCTCAGAGATGGCTTTACAACAATAACCATCCAAGAAGGGAAAAATGGAAATAAAATGGTAAAGCGAAAAACTATCATGGGAAGAGGAGTGAACAAACATGTTTGGAAGGTGCCATATGGGAAAAAATAGTTTTATTTGTCAGTAACAAGTAAGCTAAGTTCAACAAAGACTTTCTAGAATAGAAGTGTCCCTGGGGTTATAGTTGTACTCATTTGGGAAGGAGTGAATATAAGAATTTTTAATATTCTTTTTTTTATTAAATCATAGCAGTCTACATTAATACTATCATGGGTTACAGCGTACTGTTTCTGTAGACAATTTGAAATACTTTCACCCAACTGGTTAACATAGCCTTCATGTCTTTTTCTTAGTTATTGTATTAAGACATTTATACTCTACATTTAGAGAGATTCACATGTACCCTTATAGGATGAACCATAGGTGTGATCCCATCAATCACCCTCCCTCTACCCACCCCCCCTCCTCTTTCTCCTTCTTCTTGGGCTATAGTTTGGTTATAGCTTTCATAAGAAACCTATAAATTGGTTTCATAGTAGGGCTGAGTACATTGGATACTTTTTCTTCCATTCTTGAGATACTTTGCTAAGAAGAATATTTTCCAGTTCCATGCATGTAAACACAAAGGAGGTAAAGTCTCCATCTTTCTTAATGGCTACATAGTATTCCATGGTGTACATATACCATAATTTATTGATCCATTAATGGATCAGTGGGATATTTACTACTCAGCAGGTACAGATGTTGTCCTAGGTCATGCCCAAATTCACATTGTATGGCTCTGACTCTTACAGAATATATAATTCAAAGTTCTCTGTCATCTAAAATTTAAAGACAGCTTTATAAATCCTTGGAGTTTTAACCCTCAAGGTTCCTGGCAGCAAAGAGATAGCAAAATACAGGTATTAATCAAAGAGAATTTGATGAATAGATAATTTAGTAAGCATAGGCAAGTTTAAGGCATAGGACAGTCAGAAATGACTAGAAGTAAGATCGGGACATTAGAAGAACAGGGGCAGTTAACACAAAGACAATTATAAATATGTAGTTTTTATGTTTGTGAGCAAATATTCCCATTCCCGAAAGATGCATAAAGGTGAGCACCAGATGCTATACAGCGTGAAAAGGAAGATGCCGAAACAAAAGACCAGCTCAGGTCAATGAATGAATGAGTCTGAGTCATAAATTAGAGCATACAATATAGCTAGGTTCCCAGTTAACTGAGTTAAATAAATTGAGCATATTCTTTAACGTTCTGACATTCAGTTTTAAAAATTAGTTTCAAATATTTCAGCTGAAGGCTATGTGACAGACTTTTCCAGAAGCTAGAGGCAGGGATAAATAAACCATGATTACTCCCCTCAAGGAGGCTGCTGGGCCAGTAGGGGAGGGGGACACATAAATAGACCTTAATCCTCTTTTCTAAAATGTCCACTTGAAAGAGACTGTGATGATATGGGAAGAGCATGAAAAATATCCAGGGCTGAGGACCAGGAATGCCCACATCTGATTCTGCTGCACCACCTTCCTCAAGTTCCCTGCGGGAGATTTATGTTCAAGGAAAAGTATCTGATGAGGAAAAACCTTCTTGAAAGCCTTGGCAAACAAAGCCCAGCTCAGACTCCTAGAAGTGTATCAGAATTCAGGAGGCGTCATCCGCCCAGCCTAGGCAGGCCTAAGAGGCTGCCTCTTATTTATAACTGACTTTTAAAGGGGGTGAGGGAGACAGGACAATTAGCAAGTCTCCAAGAAAAGAACTCAGGGCTTTGTCATAACACAGCTACCCACTAGACAAAGGGAAGACAACCATTCTCATGAGGGAAACCCACACTGTCCGGCTCTTAGGACATACACTCCCTCTCTCCTCATCTGACTCTGCCAGTGCACATGAGCATGTGAGAAGCAACTATCCCTGCCTCTGTGATCTAGACTGTGCGACTATCTGCCCCAAACCTAGCAGCTCATTTTCTCTCACAATCTGCAGGTTGAGGAGGCCCGGTGAGCAGCTCTCCTCTGCCTGATGCTGTGGGGGGCACAGAAATCCAAGGCTTCAGCTGGGCTGCAGCGACCAAGACGGCCCACTCACATGGCTGGACCTTAATGCCAGCAGTGAGCTCGACTGTGGCTGTTGTCTGAAACAGCCACATGCGTCCTGTATCCTCTCCACGTGACTGGGGCATCTCCCAGCAGGTCAGCTGGATTCAGAGAGAAAGAATCCTAACAGCAAGCATTCGAAGGGAAGGAGCAGCAGCTTCCAGGGCACTTACAGTCCAGGACTAGACAGGCACAGGGTCCCTTCCAACTTACTTTATTGATTAAGAAGTCATAAGGCTGGCCCAAATTCAAGAGAAAGGAAAATAAGCTAACATAAAATTCCCAGCCATCTTCAGTTCATTACAATTCTTGAACATAAAAGGTTCATATCAGCATTCCACAGAACGAAGTAGGGGGCAGGGGTAAGGGGGTGATGCTGAGTAGCCTAGCGTCCTTTTGAAGGCAGCATCTTTCACCTAGGGCCCTTGAGGAGCAACAGGCTGTTATCAGTCAACACCACAAACCACTGAGAGGCAGGGGGAGAGTTGCTTACTTGCTGACTGACCATATTGTAAATCAGAATTTGTAAGTGGAAGAATATAGGAGAATAAAAAGGAGTCAAAGGAAATGGATGCTCCACGTGAGATGAGTTCAGGGCAGTAAGTCAGTGGGATTCAGTTGGAATTGAGGGAAAACTTTGTAGAATTCATACAGCACTTTGCAAAAATGTTTTCTGGAGCATGTGAAACTGGGATATGCAGTATAAACAGGGCTAATTCAGTTTCTTGATATTTACACTGTTGTTGCTGTGTGCTTCTATATTTTCTTCCCACCTCCAACCACATAAACAGGCTTATTATTTTAAAAATGATAATAATAAGCTAAGAGATTTCTTAAACTACCTGGAAGTAGAGTCTGTCCAATCAGTGGGAACAATTGGCAACATTCTGTTACAGAACAGGAAACAATGAGGACTTTAAAAAGACAAAGGAACTCTGAGCCAAATGTGATTTTTCCAATTTTAACTGATTTATTTTACTTTTAAATTTAAGCCAACTTTAAACCACAAAAATAACCTTTACTATTTCAACTCATTTAAATGTTCACATATACTGCATTAATCAGTTTTAAATATGTCTTTGAAATTTGCTGCCTTTAAATATGTTTCTATTTTATCTGTCGAGATACGAGAGTCTCCAATCTTATAATGGAAGTCAACAAGAATATCAGCTTTCATGAGTAAGAATCACTTTCCCAGGCAATATATATCTCACGAAGAGAAGCTCATCTGTATTCTCCAGCTGACAATTTATAGCTCGTAGCTGTTCTTTGGGACTACTTTTCTGTTTTTATCTTAATGTCAAATATTTGAAATTAGTTTATTTGGTGAGGGGAAGAGAGAGACTCCGAAACAAATCATTTCTAGAGGCTGAAACAGGAGTAGTCAGGCAAAGTTCCAGAGAGCAGCCGAGGCTGTGACTGCCCAGCTTCCACTGACATCAGTGTGAGTAATAAGCTAAATCCTCTGGAGATACTTTGAAATTTTAGCCTGCAGTATCTCTGGAAATGTTTCACAGTGAAATTGTATTTCCAATTCCACAGCCAATAGTCGTTCTAACCAGCTCCTTCCCATTCTCCCAAGCTCTGGTCATCCACGATGGTCACCTCAACACCTACTGACAGCACAGTGGAAGGAAGTCTGGCAGCCACTTCTGATTTGCCCATTTAAAACAAGGCCGAACGGGTCCCCGGCCCTACTGACAATGGATTGTGCAGTCTTGACCATGGGTTCCAAGCCCTACTCAAAGCATGTTCAAAGGGCTTGAGAGGGGGCTGATCCTTCAAACATGGGACCTCGCTCTTTCTCTGCCATGGGACAGAGGAGGGGAAAGGACAGGAGAGAACACAAATGTGGTATCTTTCCCTGCCCCACCTACTCCCTATTAGTTTTAAGCTTTCCCACAAGGGCCCAAATCACAGCTACCTGGAAAGAATATGTGTTTATTTCGCTTTCGTGTTATCTCAGCTTTTAAGTCTACCCAGGATTTGGATTGATATGCAGCAGAGCCCTGGGTCTCTTCTGACATGGTAATTTATACCACATTTTGCCCATCCTATTTCCATAAACACAAAATTATTAAATTTTGTATCCAGTATTCTAAAGTGCCATATAATAATAACAGACTTAGTATGCTACCAGCAGGATAGTAATATATTAAAACCCCTTTGAAAATAATCTCCCTCAAGAAATCCACCCATTTAGGTCAAGGATGGTGGCTCATGCCTATAATGCTGGCACTTTGGGAAGCCCAGGCAGGAGTACTGCTTGAGGTCAGGATTTTGAGACCAGCCTGGGAAACATAGAAACTCCATTTAAAAATACATAAAAAATTGCATGGCAGGGTGATGTGAGCCTGTACTCCCAGCTGCTCAGGAGGCTGAGTGAGGAAGATCACTTGAGCCCAGGAGTTAGAGGTTACAGTAATGCCGCTCCACTCTATCCTGGGCAACATAGCAAGACCCTGTTCCAAAAAAAAAAAAAAAATGCTTCTCAGCTTTTTGGTTAAGATCAAATAAAGAAATAATGACAGTAACGATGCCAGTGGTGGTGGCGGCAGCAGCAGCAGTGGCAGCTCACATTTCCTGAGCAGAACATGTTGTCCAGGAATTGTGTTTTGCATGCTATGCCGGGCATTCCCAAGTCACCCAGAAGTCACCACAGATGGGAAAATCAGAAACGGAAGTCACCATATATAAGGAGAGTGGGAAATTGTAGCTAAATGCACCTTTATTTACAAAATACTCATTACACAACTTTACAAAGTGGTGAGCAACATGTAGAGAATTTTGTAAATATTTTGTAGAACTGTGTAATGAATATTTTGTAAATAAAGGTGCATTTGGCTACAATTTCCCACTTTCCTTATATATGGTAACTTCATGGGCAATGTTGGGACATCCTGTACATAATTATATCCAAACTACACATAGCCTTTTGATGTAAGAATTTCTGTACCTATTTTACAGATAAGAAAACTGTTATTTAGGAAGATTTTATAAATTGCCTTTACCTCCCGGTTTTGTCTTCCTTGAAACTCAAGTTTTTTAAGAGTTTTCTAATTATCAGACTCTACTGCCTTATCCCATTGACTCATTAAGCTATTGAAGTCCTTCCCTGTCACAGAAATTAAACAAAACCATCTCCTGCTGAATTAAATTAGCTCCTTCTCACCTTATTTTACTTTATCTCACACTCTGGCAAGAAATGTTGCTGATCATCCTCTCCTTCAAAATGCCCTCTACCCTGGGCTTCCAAAAACCTGCTTTTTGCCTGTCTCTACTTACTTTCATCACTCTAAGTAGGTTCCCATTCCTCTGTATCTCTTGAGAGAATAGCTTTCAAATACTTTTACTGCAAACATGGGACAAAATATGTATAAATACGCAAATGTATTTAAATATATAATTGTAATATAAAATATATTCCAGAAACAATGCTTCCTTACTATGTACAGCGTACACTGATACATTTATTTTATCTCATTAAAAATAATACTGTTGGTCATAATTCATCAAATTGATTTCACAAATTAAAATTTTTTTTGCATTCTGTTTCAATACATGTTTCCTCTTGTATGTGGTTCAAATAAATCCTAAAGTGACCAGACTGCATGGTCACTGCCATCCAAACATCTGCCGCTACTAGCACATGGTGTTAGCAGAACCCAAGACTAGGGAATAGCCTTCTTTAAGCTCAACAAAGCTTGTACCCAGAACACTTTTTTAAAATGATGCCATAGATATCAAGGAGGCATTTTGCTAAAAGTTCTTGATTGTTTGAATAAATGCCATGCTGGGAAATTAATTTTACGTATTAGAGAATGAATATCTTTTCTAATTTTGAATCAACAAAAAACATCTAATACCCCAAATCCTCTAAAACACGAGTGAAATATGATCCCAGGATTAATTATTTTCTAATTTTAATACTCTGTTGCCTTATTTTACTGATAAGAAAGCAAACAAGCTTGCACAGCTCTTGTCATCACTACAAAGATCACTTGTTCATCCATTAATTCATTCACTCAGCAATAGGTATTCAGAGATTTCTTTGCACAAAGTATTATGCTTAAGGCTACAAATCACACAGAGATAAACCAGATATGGCCTTGTTTCCCAAAAGTGTTTCATGTTATTTATTTAAAGTCGTGGTTGCTTCATAATGAAGATATATTCCAAAATGCATCATTATGGAATTTTGTCATTGTACCAATCTGGATGGTCTAGCCTATTACACACTTAGGCTATTTGGTACAGCCTATTGCTCCTTGGCTATAAACTTGTACAATATACTACTGCACTGAATACTGTAGACAATTTTAACACAATGTTAAGTATTTGTGTACCATGACATACCTAAACATAGAAAAGGTACAGTAAAAATACAGTGTTATATATATGTTGGGTTTTTTTTTATTGTTTGGGTTTCATTGAGGGTACAAAGAGTTAGGTTACACTGCTTGCATTTGTTAAATAAAGTCCCTCTTATAATTGTATCCCTCCCCCCAAGAGGTGTGCCATACACCATAACCCTCCATTCCTTAATTCCCCTTCCCTCTACCTTGAATTGTTTTGAGTTTTTGTCTTATGTGGGTGTGTATTAGATCGTCTACTGGCTTCATATAAGAACTGAGTACATTGGATTCTTGCATCTCCATTCTTGCAACGCTTTACTAAAAAGAATATGTTCCAACTCAGTCCAGGTTAATAAAGATGGAAAGTCCCCATGTTTTTTAATGGCTGAATAGCATTCCACGGTATGTATATACTACAGCTTGTTAATCCATTCCTGGTTGGTGGGCATTTAGGTTATTTCCATGTTTGGGAAGTTGTAAATTGAGCTGCGATAAACAGTCTAGTACAAACATCCTTATGATAAAGTGATTTTTTTTCTTCTGGGCAAATGCCTAGTAATGGGATTGCAAGATCAAATGGGAGGTCTAATTTGAGTTCTTTGAGGATTCTCCACACTTCCTTCAAAAATACAGTATACGGAACCACCATGGTATATGTGATCTGTGTGAGCAAAACATTTTTATGTAGCGCATGACTGTATTTATTCATTGATTTAGGTATTTTATAATTTCTTAATTCATGCTCAATTTTTTTTTTTTTTTTTTTTTTTTTTTTTTTGCAGTTTTTGGTGCAGTTTGAACCTGCCACCTCCAGCATATGGGCTGGCGCCCTACTCCTTTGAGCCATAGGCACTTCCCCCATGTTCAATTTTTTTAATCATGCTCATTTAATTGCCACTAAAACTCAAATCCAGTAAGTCATTTTTGTTTTTGCTTTGTCTTTTGACAATTAACATTTAGACCCAAGCTGGTGAGTGATTAGCTATGATCTTATTGGATTACATGCAGTAAATGTTAATTGCCAAGTATATAGTATTTTAAAACCAGATAACAAAATCCCCATTAGGAAATCTGTTTCTATTTTTAAGATATGCTTTGGCGACTTCAGCAAAATTCATTGTTTAGACAACAACCTGCCATTCATTTGTTTCTAATCTCAAAGAAAATGAAAGATTACATTTTATCTTCTCTGAGCCTATTGTCTCAGTGTTTAAACCTAGTAAAACTATTTTCTAATCAGCAAATATAAAGCCTTGCAAAATAAATTAATCATGTAGGGTGTTAATAATGTATAGTTCTGTAGGCATGAATGTGACCTAGGAATGCTAACTGAGAACAGGGTTCATGCTGTACTATCGGCCCAGTATGACACTTCAGGTACAGCATATCCCAAAGGACTTCCCTTTTTGTTTAGAATGGAAGCTGAGCATGGAAGCTTAGGTAGTAGAGAGAAATATTGGTTTAATACCATACAACAGAAAGTCTAAAAATACATGTGATGTTATGGTAGTAAATAATAGACTAACACCTGCTTATATTTCATGCATTCAAGTTATGCTTCGCTTTATCTTTTTTTTTTGATATTTCTAAGCTATCTGGTTCATCTGTGAAGTTTTTCAAATTCTTGCAAATCTCCAACAAATTTTTGAATTTGTTTTTATTTATGGAAAAACATTTGCACGTAAGTGGTCGTACACAGTTCAAAGCCATGTTGTTTATGGATCAATTATAGAGTTCATTTATATGCCTCCACTCCATTCTTTGTTTACATTTTTTAAACTTGGTCTTTTTGAAACTCCCTATATAAATTAGTTTCCTTAGGTGTTAGCTTATTTTCTTCTCATAGTGCAGATTTGCTTTGTTATGAACAATTTTCCTTTTAATCGCTTTCAAACTATGCTGGCCTGCTTTTTCTGTCATATTGCATTAATAAAAGACTCCTACACCTTAAAAAATTAAAATTAAAAAAAAAGACATATGTGTTCTACAATACAAGTAGTTCTACCTCAAGATATTTATTCTTGTAAATACACCCCAAAAATCTGTATGTGTAAGCATGTCACTCTCAGCATGACTTGTAATAAAGAAAAGTTGTGTTTCTGGCAGCACTACTCACAATTGTAAAGATATAGAATCAAACTAAGTACACATCAACAGACAAATAGATAAAAAAAAGTGATGATATATTCACAATGGAATATTATTTGGCCAAAAACATGAAATTCTGTTTTTTTAATCAACATAGATGTAACTAGATGTCATCATGTTAAGTGAAATAAGACAAACACAGAAAATCCAATATCACATGCTCTTACTTCTGGGTGGGAAGTTGATCCCATGGCAGTAGAGAGTAGAAGGGGAAAGGTGAGATGGTGAGGTGAACAGAGGTTGATTAATGAGTATAATCAGTTAGATGGAAGGAATAAGTTCTAATGTTCCATAACCCAGTAGAGTGACTATCGTTAGCAACAATGTATTGTATATTTCAAAGTAGCCGGAAGAGAAGACTTGAAATGTTCCCAACATAGAAAAGATAAATACTGAATGTTATGGACACCCAAATATCCAGACTCGATCATTATAAATTCTATGCATGTAACCAAATATCTCATGTACCCTATACATATGTAAAATATTTGTAACAGTAAAAAACAAGCTGGAGGGAAGTCACATGTCCAACACACATACACACATGAACACACAAACACAGTATAAAATTCAGTATAAAATTATATTGTGTGTGTCAGGGCCCGGGACTGGCCAGGTCTTGGGCCTGGCTTACCTAGGTTCTAGATGTGGACCGCTAAGCTACCTTGCTCAGGAACAATTTCTCTTAGGTACCTGAGGGCTATCTACTTTAGCTGGAGAGAGTGTGTGTGTGTCTTAGAGAGAGCAAAGCAGTCTTAGAATAGATAGATCTTAGTCTTTAGTAGAGCCTGGTAATGTTCAGCAGAGAGATGCTGTGCTGGCATTCTGCAGGCAGGAGAGGAGACAGAGTCAGAGTAAGCAGGTCTGTGATAGAATGCGCACGCCCCCAACTACCTTTTCCTCCAGCCTGATACAAGGCTGATCTCGTGCCTCTCAACACCACAGGTGTAGAGACTGCCAATTCACCACTGCTCTCATCTCACAAGCCCTCATGCTTGTTAGGACAGCTAAATCCCTCTCCATGCCCTTTTCACCAAGGTGTTCAATTATTGAGCTATACAGGTATTTATTACTCTCACTCCTCCTAGCCATCAGCTATATGGGCTGCTACAGTGTGAATACTATAAAATAAACAACCTACATGTAAATGCATCATTAAGGATAAAAATGACTACTGATGACATGAATATAATTCAGAGATAAATACATATGCTATATCACATGGCACAAATTTTAAAAATATACATTTAGTATATGTCAGTTATAAAATATAGAGAGATACACATGGATTTTAGATAAGGTTCCAGGGAAGGAAGGAGAGGATAGGAAGGGAAAGAGGGAGCTGTGTTTGTGCTTTACTAATATTTTTAAGGATTTGAAATACATGTAGCCAAACCTTGACATTTAGTAAATCTGGGTGGTGAATAATTTGTATATTTTAGTTTATTCTCTTTTATCTTTCTTGTCACCCAAACATTAGTGGTTTTTAACTATTATTTTTAAATAACACAGGTGATATGTAAGTCTGGGTCAGTCTATGCCAAAGTTATTACCTAATGCAAGAAAACTGAGGCTGGAATCATCAAATGGTCTTCATTCATCTCATCGAGCTGATGATACATTTATCATTCATGAGGTTTGTCCCCTTTGAAGCAGACCCTGGACGAAGTTATTCATTGAGCAGTGCTCACAGAGACCAGAGGCTGGTGACTGGTCTGTCCGCATCAGCGTCAGGAATGCTGGACCTCCCTCCTCAAGATGCAAAATCGGAACACTGAGAATGGACCCAGTGAAAGTCCTGCCTGGCTTCTCTCTGACAGGCAGGGGACACAAGGTAACAGACTCACAGAAGATAAAACTACCAAGATGGTGTTGTTGGTGGCAGAACTTAACTTTGTCAGACTGTGTAAAAGCAGGCCTTGTGCCACGTAACTTCTTCGCAAGCTTGGCTCTGTTTTGTCATTAGGCTCGGTGTGGTATCACTGCAATTTGCCATGCAAAATGTGCTCCCACGTAGAGTGCACACCCAGGTTTTTGACCCAAACTTTCAGGAAAATGCCTCTGGAGAAAGAGGCCAGCTCTCTGCCAAGAGAGGCACATCTGGGGAGGTCTAACACTCTCCTGGTAAATGTGCAAATTGCACACTCTGTGAAGGTTGCCCCTTCCCTCTCCTGGGAGCCCTTCTCTCCCTGCCCCACTAGGGCTGCAGCCCAGATGGCCAAGCGCGTGGCCAGCAGAGTGGGAGCTTCTATGGCAGTATGGCCCGCAGACAGCCTCACTGAACTTGGAGACGTCCTGGGGTTCTCAGTCCCAGCTGCGCTGCCAGGACTCAGGCCTCAGCCCTCGCACCCTCTTGCCAGCCCTGCCACTGCCCCCCGCCTTGTCACAGTGCCTCGCAGAGGCTGTTCCAGCCCATTCCCCCCAGATCCTGCGTCTGCAACCGGTTTGGCGCCCAAGTGAGTGGGCGTGGTGCCTCGGAGGCAGCCTAGGCTGCTGCTCCACAGTCCCAACTGCTCACATGCTATTATGAGCATCCTTATTTTTCCCTCAAAAATTTGGGCAAAAAAAAGTGCACATTACACACAGCAAAATACAGGTATCATCAAATTGCATAAATAAGGAACTGAGGCTTTGTTATCAAGAGAGGAAACTGGAATCTAAACCCAAATAGAAAGGGAAAAGAAGAAAGGAAAGAAAAAAAAGAAAGAAAAAGGATGGTAGAAAGGAAGGGAAAAAAAAGAAACAAAAGTACCTATTATTTAAGTAAACGGAAGGTATAAAATTTAAATTATTCAGAGAAAAAAAAATTTTCATGCAGTATAAGGACTATAAAATTTTTTTTTTGCCAGATCCAAATCCATGTTGGTATAAACACAGAAGTTGATGGAGAATGCCTTTCCCTAAGGAATTGGTAGAAAGTATCCTAATATAAACACCACCTTTTAATTCTACTTCAAAGATTCACGTAGGTCTTTTGTATAGCTTTAAAAGTAACAGATAAATCAATATAAAACAACTGAAACAAAAAGAAAGAATCTTAGTGATTCCTCATACATTAAATCAGGACTCATGTAAGGAAGAAGAAAGCTGACCAGAGCCCAGTCCAAGGAGGATTTTATTTTTATATCTTATGTGTGCCAGTCTAGTCTTATGAGGAAAAGTGATTTTGACATTTTTTAAAACAAAGGGCAGTTTTAAAAACTATGGTTGGCTTGCATTTCTGTGAATGTCTGCTGCTCTCACGAGGCAAGATGCAGCGTAGACCAAAAGTCTGAATGACCGACAATCCCTTGGGAATTATTTAGGCACCCCAAGAGAATTATAAAGGGAAAAAATATATTTCCTAGAGAATAAATTCTAAGTAATAGAGCAAAACTGTAAGTGAATGATGGATAACTTTATGGGGAAAACATTCTAATTGGAAATATTTTTAATTATAGAGAACCTTGAATTATAACCATACTTGATTACTGGGTGTATTTTTGTACTCCATTGTAATAAATAAAATATCTTCGGGTAATAAAAATCAATGACTACACCTAATCCCCATTTTACTGTACACCTTCACCACTAGGCCCGTCACAGGGAAGAGCCGGTGAATTAAACAAGCATAATTGAGACCTAAGTCTCAATAGATAACAAAAAGTGAAGTTTGTTTACAATTCTGGCAGGCTCCAAGATAGAACAAAAAAAATACCTCATGAGTTTCAGTAAAATTACGAGGTTTCACTAACTCAAATATTTACTAATTACAAAAAGAGCCTTTCCTCAATGTAGGCTTTCAATGTGTTTTCTTGCTGGGAAGCATATGATTAAGCTAGACCCCCCAAATAAAATACTGCATCACAAAGGAGGTGCTTGACAAAAAATGCCAGATTCATAAGGAGTTAAACTTGGATGAAAAGCAAAAAACAGTTACACGATTCTCAGGCTTGTTAACCACCAGGAGATGATGAAAAGAGTCAGGTTATGTGAGGGATTAGTGAGGAAGATTTTTTTTTTTTTTTGAGAGTATGCCTTTGACCTATACAGGAAATAAAATAGTAAAGTTTGAGGAGGATTGATGTAAGAAATATCCATAAAGGGAGGCAAACATCAATATAACCAATAAAAATACTCATCAGCTCCAAACATCCATTGGGATCAGAGAGTATGAGTCTAATATAATCAAAATAAGAACTATTCTGCTTCACACTTAGGAGTAAGCACAGAGAATGGGAAATAGAAAGCCAGCGATTAGGGATGGAAGTAAAGAAGAAACTTGAATGGACGGAACGTTCTCCCTCTCCTACAGGCATAGAATAAGAGCCATGTTAGGTCACAAACCCACTGTAAGTAGGCAAGGACAAATGCCCTCTACTTTTCCCTAAATAAATGACACAAATGAAAACAGATTTTGTTAAAGAACTTAAAACAATCAATCTTAATTTTCTTTATGCATTGACGCAGAGGTCATCATTTTTCAAGCTGTCATTCACAAATCTATTTTATTTCTCCTTATAGAATTGCCATGTATCAGTCATTATCTCTGTTAGGAAAACAATTCCCGTCTTACTTGCTGTGTGTCAATAGTAACACGCTTACAGTAGATATCAAAAGAAGTGAAGAGCTGAAATTTGAACAGTGTAATGGGAGCTGAGAAGTTGGATTCATTTATTTCTTACTATAATTGGCTTTCAGTATCCACAGGTTGTGTGTCCATAATTCAACCAACTGGGTTTAAAAATGTAATTAGGCCTATGATGGTTGTGTGTGTACTGAATATGTACAGAGTATTTTTCTTGTAATTTTTTTCTTAAAAATACAGTATAATAACTGTTAACACAGAACTTACATCATATTAGGTATTACAAGAAATTTATAGATAATTTAAAGTTTACAAAAGGATATACATGCAAATACTATGCCATTTTATATGTGAGACATGAGCATATGTGGATTTTGGCACCTGCAGAGGTTCTGGAACCAATTCCCCCACAGACACCGAGGGACGACTGTACAGAGCAGTAAAAGGATCCAAATCCCCAGTGCATGTAACATTGACAAGTGAAATGAAAAATCTCTGCAAAACAACGGTCTAACAAGTAAAATTTGTAAATGGTACTAATGATGGCCTAAGAATACAGCCATGTTGGCAACATTCTTTTTGTGAAAAACTTCAGTTTCTTATAAATTGGGAGCCAATTAACTTTCAGAATGCTAACTTCAGAAGAAATGTGTTTTGGTGGCTGATTTTATTTTGATCTGATTTAATTTACTTTCTACCTCCCCAACTTAAATCATTATTACTTCTAAACATAACATGCAGTACTTACTAAATCTTTTCATTTTCATTAGAAAATGTTAGTGTCCTGAAAATACCTCTAGATTCAATTATCAAAATCTAAGGCGTCTTTAAAAAAATATTCTGTTCTTATGAGGGTGATATAATCGTGCTCCTCTAAACAAATTTTGCCACTAAACAAATTTTATACATGCCTGCTTAGCCAGACTTCACAGAGAATTTAGTCATTCTAACATTCCCACTTCCTAGACTTTGTGATAAGTGAAAATCTCAGTGTCTTCTTCCTTTCCCACAAATGCCTTTACTTTAGCTTTTAAAAACATCATTTAATCGTTGTTGCAACTCTGTAATCATATCAGATATACGTTGGGCTTGGTTCTGAGCCTTAGCTGCCCTGCAACTATAGGGATAAGAGATAACTTCAGATTTGCAGAGGAAGCCGGATAGTCTTCATATTTGTACTTAAATGTGTATTCATAGCACCCAATACAGTCAATCCTCAGTGTCCGTGAAGGGTTAGTTCCAGGAATTCCTCATATAAAGTGGTATAGTACATGCCCACACAAGAGAAAAACTCAATTTAATTCAAGCTGGTAGGAAGGAAGGGGGATGAGAGAGGGGAGGAGGGATTGGTGTGCGCCCACCTAACGGGCACAAGGTAAAGGTACATGGCACCCCTCCTGGGCACACTGTAACAGGGACCTTACCTAACAAATGCAAAGATTATAACCTAATCATTTTACTCTCATATTAATCTGAATTTTTTTTTAAAAAGTGGTATAGTATTTGTCTATAACCTACAAACATCCTCCTGCATGCTTTGTCAATTCCTGATTCCTTAAAATGCCTAATATAAATGCTATGTAACTAGTGGTTATGCTCTATTATGTAGAGAATACTAACAAGAAAAAAATCTGTACATGTCCAATACAGATGCAGTTGTTTCTTACTCTTTTCAACCTATGGTTGGTTGAATTCATGGATGCAGAACCCATGGATACAAAGGTCTAACTGTGCGTCCTTTAATCCTACATACATACATATCTAGGATTATAAGGAGCAGGTTGACCTTGATCTTTGCCATTTCTATTTTTGTGATGGAAGCAAAATGCTACAGCCAGTTAATCTCCTAATTTCTCACAACATAACATGTGATCTCATATCAATTGTAACACCTAGAAGCTTGTTAGAAGTGCAGCCTCTTAGAGCCATCTTGGACCTATTGTATCTGTAATAGAATTTTAACAAAAACCTGAAGCAGTTCATATGCACACTAAATATGAGACATGCTGCCCTAATTCCTTGCCTTCCTGAGGCATTTCCACCAGTGACCGTCTGAGTAATTGTGATACTACTTCATAACTCAGATTTATTTGAGACCTATTTTTTCCCCTGGCAAGAAAGTGATCTCTACATTCTTTGATTTTATGATCAATCTCATTCTATTTTGACTAACAGACTATTTTGACTGTTGGTTTTCATACAAATTTCTAGTACTAATTATTTTACTAGTGAGGTCTTAGGGAAATTGAAGACACAAAAGTGTATAATAATCTAAGGGTGGTAATAAAGGGACATTGGCAAAGTGTGTGTAATGAAAGAATAATATATTATGAAGTTTTCAAAGTATATACAGGTAGGGATAGGCCAGAGAGTCCCTTTCTGTAGAAATTTTGTCCCATTTAAATTTCACTCTTAACAGTTCATGTAATTTTTATTTATCTGTTTGTTTACCTATGTTTCTGCCTTGTTTCTATAATCAAGGTAAGGAGATAAAAACATGCACAAAAGCAAGACAAAATAAACTTGGAGAAAAAAATAAAATGAACAGAAAAGCAAAAAGTCATAAATGAACAGAGGAGACCATTAAGGAAAAAACCACAGACTACATGCTTTGGACCAAATATGGTTATAAACTTCTGATGATAAATAAGGAAATGTGCACGAAGCTAAATATTCAGGAGTAACAACTTTTCCTACTTAAACACCAGGAATAAATGTCCCTTTCTCAAAGAGAGAAGACTAAGTAAAACACATTAATCATACATCTGGATAATGACTTGACTTAAAAAGATGATAAATGTTGAAAGTTCATGGATTAAAATATTAAATCAAAAATGAAACTTTAAAGGCACTCCTTAGTATGTAAATACTTTGTCACAATGTTATGTAACACATTTAAAACCTAATCAAAAATATGTAAATATAGTTCCATAATTCTGTATCTTAAACTTTTTGAGCAACATATATTTTGAGATTTAAAAATTTTCCAATTTTAGAAAGGTAATACAGGACACATAAAATACATTAGATAAAACTCCAGTTGGGATCCAGGTTAACAGCCCATCATAAAACACATTAATATATCTACAGTGAAATACATGAATATTCACATGAAGTTGGGTAAATAAGGAATATAAATATCTTCATGTCAGTCCAGGGCAAGTTTCATCACTATGGTGAATCTGCATTACACATAAAGGAACTCTAGTATTTTGTTTCTCAGATATTTTTTGAAATTTTGGAGTTTGAAATTATAGTTAAGAGATTTGGACCTATATCACTTTATGCTATTAACCTAAGGTAAGTTATACACATTAATATATTATTTGGAGGAAGCAATAGAGAAAATAATTCCAGGCAAATACTTCCAATAAAGAGTATTCTTATACTGTGGAAATAAGATAGTCATTCGTATAATAACCAACAGAAAAAACCTTCCCAGGCAATGTGTCAGAACTCAAAATCTCATCAACCTAACAAAAAATATTTATTACCAGTATCCTATCACTGTAGATTGTGTGAAGGTATGGAAGAATCTAAATTCTTTTTTGTTTTATAGATCTCCAGACACAAAGAGGATAATTTGTATTATTATTAATACAGTGGTTACTGTACAACATCCTGGGACCCTGAACTTGAGCAAGAATGAAACTGTACATTGTCTCCCAAGAAGGGTTGCATGCTTTCCATGTAGGGAAAGAATAGCTCAAAACTATTTTGGTATCATACGAGAAAAAGAAGTGCCAACTAAGTATTTAGTAGAAGTAGGTGTCTCTTCAACTTTTCTCTGCAGCAATATTGGACATCCCAAATTTTAAAAGGCTGAGCCTCAATAGGAGGGAGGGCCGTTATTCTATTTTACAATAATCATTGAGTAAGAAAGAAATAAAACTTTACTATTTATGCCTCATAGAATTTGAGAATTGCTATGGACCAGTGACCACTGTGTATTTTCCTGTTCTTCCTATTCTAAATGGAAATTTGCACAGCATTAAACCACGGAGATTGTGGCATTGGTCTTTTTGTATTGATTATCATCAAAACAAAGCAAGGGGCCAAGACAAATCTGAGATGGGAAAGATAACGTTTCCTTTAGCAAGACATGATGGCACAATGGAAAAGAAAAGTCAGACACTAGCAAGATGGTGAAGGGGGAGGTTCTTAACTCCTTCCTCCTACAGACACACTGAATAAATACATGTATCAGTTCCCTCTGAAAGAAAGTCACAAGGTAATCGAGAGATTTGTACACATCAGACAACTGAGAACATATCCACATCATAATGGACAGGAAAAGCTGAGGCACCTGTGTGTACCATAACTTACAATGGGGAAGTAATTCCCCCAACTCCCAGATTTTCCCTGAGGAGTGAAAGGTTTAAGCACAATATAGTGCTGCTACTTTTAAGATTTCTCCCTCCCAAGAATTTGAATCATAAGTCACCCAGCTCTGGGAATGAGTGGGACTAGGTATTTATAATTTCCTAGATCACAGAGAACAAAGAGGTAGTTTTAAACAAGCATAATGAGCACTTCCAGGAGCTTTACCCTTTGAGATGAGAGCAAATGAAATGAGTGAAAATACCCAGCTCCCAGTTTCTCCCTCCAAGAACACTGTACCCTTTTCCCACCTAATATCTGAGCATTGAGCTAACTAGCCTGCATCTGGGAGCCACTAGGAGAGATAAAAATAGACCTCTAGAAGCCTGAATGGGAGAGTGAGCACTTCCTGTGCTTTATTCCCCAGCTCACTCCAGCAATAAACTTATTTCTTCAGACTTTCCCTGAAAGGAGTTTGTGCAGAGCTTTTTAATCATCTAGTTCTGGGATTTCATGGGACTCTGCAGTCCCAATTCTCCCTAGATCACAGAGAACAAAGAGGTGTTTTTCAACAGGCATCCTTCTACCATCTTCATCCCCAGGTTCAGAGTATGAGACAGGAAAGCGAATCTAGGAATTTGCCATTGATTTTTCTCCATGGTGTTATGCAGCATGACTCGAAGGTAAACTTTAGAACTAAGATCCTTCCTGAAGAAAGAAAAACTGGAATGTATCATCTAATGCCCTAGATTTCCCAGCTGTATCTCAAGGGACTGGCTTCTATCCCAGCTGTCTGAAAGAACTAATAAGACTTGCCCCATCCTAATTTTGTGTGTGTGTGTGTGTGTGTGTGTGTGTGTAGGTAGTATAAGAACAAAGGAGTTTGTTGAACAAAAGGGACACTGAGAATCTCTGGCTGGACTGATTGGTGAGATCAATCTTATACATGAAACCAGTCTAGTAAGACTGGGAGAAGCTGTTATGTTATCTAATGAGCAGAAAACAACAGAGAAGTTTAAATAACATGAAAAACAAGAAAAGTTGTTGGAAATGAAAGAACAAATTGTCTCCAGGAAATGAACCTAATGAAATAGACACATGTGATTTACCCAGGAGAGAATTCAAAAAAAGGTCATAAAGATATTCACTAATGTCAAGAAAACAATCCATCGACAAAATCAGAATTTCAAAAACGACATGGAAAATATTTTTAAAGGACCAATCAGAAATGATATTATTGAAAAGGTAATAACATAATGACAAAGGGTCACTCAGTAGGAAAATATCCAAATCATCAATATGCATGCAACTATCATCATAGTACCTAAGCATATAAAGCAAGTATAGACAGATTTAAAAGGAAAATTGAAAATCATAAGTAATAGCAGGAGATTTCAATATCCCACTTTAAATAATAGAGATAACATCCATATAAAACATCAGTAAACACAAGACTTGAACACTAAAAAATGTATGAAAAATAAATATCCCATTCTTGAAAAAAAACATTGAATCAGAGAGGAAATAAAAAGGGAATTTTAAAAATATCTGAAGATAAAAGAAAATGAAAATACTTTATAACAAAACTTATGGGATGAAATAAATCAGCAATAAGAGATAATCTGACAGCAATAAATCCTTATATTAAAGATATAAGGATTTGGCTCAAAGGAGTAGGGTGCCCGCCCCATATGCCGGAGGTGGCAGGTTCAAACCCAGCCCCAGCCAAAAACTACCAAAAAAGAAAAAAAGAAAGAGAACTAATTCCAATAAACAACCTAAATTTATACCTCAAATAATTACAAAAAGAAAAACAAACTAATCCAAGTTAATCAAAAGATAAGCAAATAATAAAGATCACAGCAAAAATAATTCAAATAAAATACAGAAAAACATTTTTTAAAACCACAAAGAACTGGTTTTTTGAAGAAGAAAATTAACAATCACTTACCTAGATTGAGGAAAAAAGAGAGTAAAACAAGTAAAATCAGAAATAAAAGTGAAGACATTACAATAAATGCTGCATAGGAGCTATTATAAACAATTATATGTCAACAACCTTGATAACCCTGAGAAAATGGATAAATTCCTAGTAATATATAAGTTACCAAGACTGAATAAAAAAGAAATAGAAGATCTAAATAGAAAAATAACTGAGATTTAATTAGTAATCAAAGACTTCCCCCCAAAAGAATATCCCAACAAAATAGCTGAATTCTACTGATCATTCAAGGAAGAATTAATGCCAATACTTCTTAACCTCTTCCAAAAACTAAAGCCAGAGAGAACACTTTCAAACGCATTCTTTTAATGCATTCTTTGAGGCCAGAATCACCCTGATACCAGAGCCACGGACACCACAAGAAAAGGTAACTACAGCCAGATATCTCTGATGAACACTGATGCAAAACCCTCAATAAAATATTAGCTAACCAAACCAAACAACACATCTAAAAGAGTCTACTTTATGACCAAGTAGGATTTATTCCTGGGATACAAGATTGATTTAACAAACTAAGCAATATGATATACCACATTAACAGAATAGCTCATCGTGCCCAGCTGCCAAGACACCCTACCCAACCAAGAGTTGCTCACTATTTACCAGAGCAGGCACTCTAGGACTTAGACCTGTGCTAAATAAAGTTGAAACTTTAAAAAATTATTTAATTTTACTTTTTTAGGAACTCCAGGAGACGGGTCATCTCTTGGGCTGCTTTATTACACACATGACACCAATTATCTGGAGTAAAAGAGCTGCTGACTTATTTTTAGATGAGATTTGCCACTTCACCACAGTCCCTAACATTCCCCATTGTCAGTCTTGACTCAGTCATGTTGACCAGGCATGGTGGGTGGCTCAGGCCTGTAATCCTGCATTCTGGGAGGGTGAGACATAGATTGCTTGCTCAGGAATTCAAGACCAGCCTAAGTAAGAGCAAGATCCTGTCTCTACTCAAAATAGAAAAACTAGTCAAGTGTTGTGGCAAGCACCTATACTCCTAGCTACTTAGGAGGCTGAGGCAAGAATATTTCTTGAGCCCAGATTTGAGGTTGCTGTGAGCTATGATGATACCATGGCACTCTATCCTGGGTGAGAGAGTGAGACTCTGTCTCCAAAAAAAGAAAAAAATCAGTTGTTCCTAGTTATGTTAAGTACCTAAGCATTACAGGTTTCTGAATTTGTAAGCCCTCTCCTTTAAGACTGATATTTCAGTATTTAATTTAGAAGTGCAATGAAGATTGTTTTGGTTTGAGAATGGAAAATGCAGATTTTAATAATACAGACAGCCCTTTTCTTGTAATGATTTGGGTTAATGATTTTTTGGCTTTATGATGGTGAGAAAGCAATTTTGATCCTTTCCTCGCCTAGTGATATGCCATACAATACTGAATACAGGCCGTGGGCCCAGCTCCCAGCCAGCCACATAATCACCAGGATCAACGATTGATGCTCAAGCATACTGTTGTCCGATGATTTTGCCCAGCTGTAGGCTAATGTAAATGATTTGAGCATGTTTGAGGTAGGCTGAGCTATAATGTTTCAGTAGTTTAGATGTATTAGATGCACTTGTGCCTCATAAGATATTTCACTTGTAAGGAGTTTATCAGTAGGTAACCCCATCTATATATTATTCTACTAGTCCATTTCTAATTCAGATGTTGAAAAGCAGAATCTGTATTTGCATGTGGAAAAATCACATGTAGGAATAACTGTTCCCAAGTAAATCAGTTAAATGAACAAGTTAGAAGAGGTGTCTTATCCACTTGCTTAAACAGAGGATTTTGTTCAAAACATATGTGAGGATCTCGTATCCTGAGATCAATAGGGAGTAAACTAGAAAAGAACTCAAGAGCAAGTGGTTTGTTGACTCTTCTTGAAGAGAAACCAAATGGCAGTCACCCAAGCCTTAGAAACAAAAGTCAAAGGAAGCCACATATCAGAACAAACAAGGGGATCTTGAGGAGGCGTGCCTGAAATCAGAGCAGCTTTCTTTCCCCTTTGATAATCGGTTTATAATGTGGCCACCAGGGGAGACCTGACACTTCCAAACATATTGGCATTTACCTTGTCATCAGGATGGTCTGATAATAGTCCTTTATATGAGCTGTCCTTCCCAGCATTTCAGTTTCTCCTTCATTACCAGTTGGTCATTTAGAGAGCTGGTCTTTCCAAAAAAGGCACAATTGTACATTGTTTTCAATCTCAACACTCTTCCTGACAGAATTATTGAGGAAGCATTATGCAAATCTATTGTTTACTAAAGCCATAAAACCATCTGGTCCTAGAGGTTCATTTTGTGTAGCTGACTTCTGGAAACCAGCAGGAGCTTAGCTTCCTCTGTCCTTCCTATTCTAGTTGCCAAGCCACTGTTGCCTAAACACAGGTGTTTTAAGTTGCTCATTTAAGGGGCTTTCTATCTAGGTCCTTGGTTTATTTAACTTTATTTTCTGTAAGATCACCTTGTCTGTTGGATTTACTTATCCTAATCAGTTTCTATACTTCCACATAGGTTTCTTTTGAAAATCTTCTAAGCATTTCCAAAGTTATTCAAATATTTAATATCTCAGACCCATGTGTAGAAAGTCATAAAAATGATGTTAGGAATAAAACCCAAGGGCATGATCAAACCATTTAGATGGCAGCATCTCGGTGTTCAAAATCAGCTTCAAATCTTACTCATATATGCATACATTTTGAATAATAGATACTAGGAAACCTAAGATTTTGTTGCTGTTGAGTAGCTAGAATAAGTGAATTTAATTTTCAAGATCACTATGAGAGTATAAAATTATACTCTTTAATTCCCCTTTTCTAAGAACATTTCGGATATTTCTTTTAACATGTCTTTTTTAAAAAACATATTCCTCCCAAATGATAGCAATTTCTGCACTTACATGGGAGTAGAGTTGTATTTCTACCCACAGAATTTTTCCAACATTAGCTCTGCAGGCTGAAGCAAATCAGATGGAAGCTGAATGATGCCTCTTCTTGAGCATGGAATAACCTAATTGAGGGCAGCTGTCAATGTGGAGCAGCTGGGGCTGCCCTCTAATGCTTTTACTATCTATCTAAAACATGAGCAGGAAGCAAAAGGAAGTGATCTTTTTCCAGTGCTATAGACAAGTAAAGAGGCACATGCTACAATATTTATTTTCTATGACATATAAAATGTTACCAATGCCTGAGGGCTTTTAAGACCATTGTAAACAATGTTAGATTCACTACATTGCCCAAGTACCAGAAAAACAGGTTGAGCCTTCTGTGTGCCCAGATAGTTACAAGTTAAAGTCAACCAGAGAAGAATTCTGATGGCTTTTTGAGATAACAAAGGACAGATAATTTTTAGCATAGCATAGCATGAGAAATGGATGTTGCTTGTTCATGGTTCCCCCTGTTTTACCATGGTTTTTTTTCTTAATTTTTTTTTATTGTTGGGGATACATTGAGGGTCCATGAAACCAGGTTACACTGATTGCATTTGTTAGGTAAAGTCCCTCTTATAATTGTGTCCTGTCCCCCAAAAGGTGTGTCACATACCCAGACCACCCTCCCTCATTCCCTCTCTCTGTTCTTCCCTTCTCCCACCCCCTCCCTCCTTCCCTCTCTCTACTCTTCCTTTCTCCCCCCACCTTCTTCCTTCTCTCTGCTCTTCCTTTCTCCCACCTCCCTCCCTCCTTCCCTCTCTCTGCTCTCCCCTTTCCCCACCCCTCACCATGTACTAAGTCATCAACTGTCCTCATATGAGAATTGAGTACATAGGATTCATGTTCCTCCATTCTTGTGATGTTTTACTAAGAATAATGTGTTCCACTTCCATCTGGGTTAATAGAAAGGATGTAAAGCCTCCATCTTTTTAATGGCTGTATAGTATTCCATGGTGTGCATATACCACAGCTTGTTAATCCATTCCTGGGTTGGTGGGCATTTAGGCTGTTTCTACATTTCGGCAATTGTAAATTGAGCTGCAATAAACAGTCTGGTGCAAGTGTCCTTATGGCAAAAGGATTTTTTTTCCTTCTGGGTGGATGCCCAGTAATGGGATTGCAGGATCAAATAAAAGGTATAGCTTGAGTTCTTTGAGGTTCTCCATACTTTCTTCCAAAAAGGTTTTAGGTATTAGTTTATTAGTGGGAAAAGGTGCAGGTCCAGTTTCAGTGTGGGTAATAGTTTGCAGTCCTACCAGCAGTGTAAAAGTGTTCCTTTCTCTCCAGCATTTGCAGTTTTGAGATTTTGTGATGTGGGCCATTCTTGCTGGGATTAAATGATATTGCAGGGTGGTTTTGATTTGCATTTCTCTAATAATTAGGGATGATGAGCATTTTTGCATATGATTGCTAGACATTCATCTGTCTTCTTTAGAGAAGGTTCTATTCATCTCTCTTGCCCATTGATATATGGGATTTTTGGCTTTTTTCCTGTGGATTAATTTGAGTTCTCTATAGATCCTAGTTCTCAAGCTTTAGTCTGATTCAAAATACACAAATATCCTTTCCCATTGTATAGGGTGTCTTTTTGCTTTGATTGTTGTCTCCTTAGCTATACAGAAGCTTTCAGTTTAATTAAGTCCCACTTGTTTGTTTTTGTTGTTGCAATTGCCAAGACAGTCTTTTTCATGAAGTCTTTGCCCAAGCTGATATGGTCAAGTTTTTTCTTATGCATTCTTTGAGGATTTTTATCATTATATGCCTTAGATTGAGGTCTTTCATCCATCTTGAATCAATTTTTGTGAGTGGAGAAAGACTGAAACTGAAAGGTCCGGTTTCAGTCTTTTACATGTGGATATCCAGTTCTCCCAGCACCATTTAGTGAATAGGGTTTCCTTCCCCCAGTGTTATGTTCTTGTTTGGTTTATTAAAGATTAGATGGCTGTTAATTTCATCTCCTGGTTTTCTATTCGATTCCAAATGTCTATGTCTATATTTTTGGGCCAGTACCACACTGTTTTGACCACTATGGCTTTGTAGTACATATTAAAGTCTGATATGCAGATGCCCCCAGCTTTATTTTCATTACTAAGAACTGCCTTAGCTCTACAGGGTTTTTTCTGGTTCCATACAAAATTCAGAATCATTTTTTCCAAGTCATGAAAGTACAATGTTGGTATTTTAATAGGGATGGCATTGAACCTGTAAATTGCTTTGGAAGTATAGACATTTTAACAATGTTGATACTTCTCAGCCATGAGCATGGTATATTCTTCTCTTTGTTAATATCTTTTGATATTTCTTTTCTTAGGGTTTCATAATTTTCTTTATAGAAATCCTTCACCTCTTTTGTGAGGTATATTCCTAGGTATTTCATTTTCTTTGGTACTATGGTGAAGGGAGTTGTATCCTTAATTAGCCTCTCATCTTGGCTGTTATTGGCATACACAAAGGCTACTGAATTGTAAACATTGATTTTATATCCTGAGACATTACCATATTTATTGATGACTGCTAGGAGTATTGTGGTTGAGTCTTTGGGGTTCTCTAAGTATAAGATAATATTGTCTGCAAAGAGGGAGAATTTGAACTCCTCTGCTCCCATTTGGATTTCCTCTATTTCCTTCTCTTGTGTAATTGTATTGGCTAGAACTTCCAGCACTATGTTGAATAGTAGTGGCAATAGAGGACAACCTTGTCTAGTTCCAGTTCTAACTAGGTTATTTGAAATTTCTAATACCCATTTCCTTAAACTGTATGCCCTATGCTCTGTCCTAAGCTTGTTCTGAGAATTGCTGATAAGAGAGCAGGAGAACAGCACATGTACAAAGATGTGAGCTTTGGTTAATGTCAGATTCCTAGGAGTTGCCATCAGCTAAAAAAAGAAATGGTGGGAGGAGGATGTGGCTCCTTGCTCAAAGACTTACAGCACTTTTCTGGCAGCCACATCCTGCCTGTGGCTAGGTCAACCCAAGTACCACATCATACTGTTTTCTTGAATGATAAAACATCATTTTATGTTTTTGAACATAAATAGCATTTTATGCTATTGAAGGGGCCTCTCTTTGTAATAAACCAACGTCATCATGAAAGGTTAATAAACATTTAGAGTTATATGAAACTCGGGGCTTTGAGCTCAGCAAACATCACATACACAGGTGAAAATGTTTGTTTGTGGTCAAGGTATTTATTGATAAATAAAGTATGTTATCATAGAATAGAATGAGGAAAAATACATAAAGATGCAAAGAAGTAATTCAAAATTACTTCTGATTAATTGAAACTAGCATTTTCCTTCTGTTAGTGCCTATGAATATGTACATATGAATGATTTTGATTTTATAAATATATAATATGTACTCATCTATGTACAAAATGAAAGTCATATTACATGGGTCTACATAATTCACATATGATCATACTAAATATAAACAATGCTTCTTCTTTTCTTTCGCTCACTTAATACTAGGTTGTAAGCATTTTTCCACGTTAAGTGTTCTTTGAAAACATTGTTCTGTGTAATATTCTGTTACATCAATGATCCTCAAATTTTAGCATGCATCAAAAACAACTTGAAGGCTTTGGGGATGCTGAGCCCCACCCCCAGAGTTATTGAATCAACAAGTGGCAAGTAGGGCCAAGAATATTCATTTTTAACAATTTGCTTGATAATAATGGTCTTGCTAGACTGGGGACTACAATGTTGTTCACTGAACTATACAAAAATTAAGTTATAATTGGATATTTGGATTGTTTTCATTTTTAGAATTATAAGTAACACTAGAGTGAAAACCTATATAAGTGATAATTTTCACTGGATAGGTTTCTATAATTGAAAAAACTGAAGTTATGAACTTTTTGGTGACTTAATATGTATAAGTATGAACAAGTTGATCCGAATACCCATTTTATACTATGTGTAAATACTCTTATTCTACCAAATCCTCTTTGTTACTTAATGTATTTTATATAAGTTTTTTAGTCAAAATAACAATGCATTTCAATGTACATTTCTTTCATTATCAGTGAAGTGAAATAATAAATATCTATTTGGAAGAACTGTGAACAAAATTTCATAGATTTTTTTAAGCTATTTTTTTTTATTATTTGCTCTTTACTAATTTGCTGGTTTTGACAGAGTAGTTTTGTTCTTTTCAACTTGTATGTCAATTTCTCATTGTTATTTATTTTGTTTCCTAGAAAATATGAGTTTTTCCAAATTTTCCACATTTTTATGATTTTATGCTTGGCATTTACCAATCATTTTGGAATTTCTTGCCTTTCCATTTCCTCCTCCCTTCTTGCCTTTTCTCTTCTCTTTCTTTCTTTTCCTCTTTCATGTTCTATACAATGTGAAGTGAAGCCCAAGTTGATAATTAATTACACAGCACCATTTATTGAATAACTGTTTCTTTTCCTATTAAAATGTGATGATAATCATATTTAAAAGTTATTTTGCAAGCTGGAAAATTATTTTTTAGTTGGTATTTGTGGGGAATGTGAACTGACATCAGATATTGTTTTTAGTAAAACACAGCAGGAAACACATGCTTGACAAGTAATGAGAAAACCAGAAAGTAAGTCATGATAAAGCAGTGTTACCTCAAATTCAGTATGTGTCTTGGCTTCAGCTTAGGTTTCTAACCAGTTGTTTACTGGATTTTTTTGTTTTTCTCATTGCTGTAAAGATAAGGTTCTCACAGAGACAAAAAAAAAGTTCTTATTGCTTTTGGCAAATACTGAGAGTTATGCATATTTCCTGGAGTTCAGGGCAAATGGGAACTCTTGTTTTAAAATCCCACTGCACCATTGCACAAAGTACATATTTTTATTGACTGGGCTGGCTTTAGCTCTTTGTCATTTGGTCAGCCCAACACTAGGGCTGTTTTCGCATTCTGTTGCATTAAAATCTTTTCACTCACCTCACTGCCCCAGAAGATGGGAGAATTGCATGATGGGCCAAGCGCAGGGGTTCATGCAGGTAATCTTAGCACTTGGGAGGTCAAGGCAGGAGGATTCCTTGAGCCCTGCAGTTTGAGAACAGCCTGAGCTAGATTAAAACCCTGTCTCTACAAAAAATAGCAAACTTAGCCAGGCATGGTGACATACGCATATAGTCTCCAGGTACTTGGGAGGTTAAGACAGGAGGATCCCTTGAACCCAGAAGTCTGAGGTTGCAGGGAGCTATGATAACACCACTGCATTCTAGAGCAAGACTCTGTCTCTAATTAATTAATTAATTAGAACTGCATCATAAAGCGTAAGAGGATAAACTGACCTCTTGATATTTGGTTTGATAAGGAAAACTTTTGTTTACAATGTTTTTGTTTGCTAATATTTGATAAACATCTCATAAGTAGCTGTCAAAAAATTATTAATAGAATTTGGCTCCCTCCATCAAAAGCATTTCAATTATGTCCTGTAATCCCAGTACTTGAGGAGGCCAAGGTGGGTGGATTGCCTGACCTCATGAGTTCGAGACCAGCCTGAACAAAAGCAAGACCCCACTCTCTAAAAAGTAGTTTGGCATTGTGGTGGGCACCTACACTTCCAGCTAGTGAGGAGACTGAGGCAAAAGAATTACTGGAGCTTAAGAGTTTGAGGTTGCTGTGTGCTATGATGCCATGGCACTATACCAAGGGAAACATAATGAGATTCTGTCTCAAAAATAAATACATAGCATTTCAATTGTAACACTAGTAGAAAGTATCACTATGAAATGTAATTTCTAGGCAATTATAATTATTCAGCACTTTTTCAGTTTGATTGTAGAATAGTTGTAATAATCTTTAAAATACTGAGACACAGATGTTACATGATAGAGCTGAGGAGCAATGCCATAACTTCAGACTACGAACCAAAGTGATAACCAGTTTCTAAAGTGAATCAGTAACTATGTAATAAGTAAATGAAGTATCTTTCCAACTTGTTTTTTCAAAGAACCCCAATCTTATGAATTTTGAGATGGGGAACATTGTGATTAACATAGACAAATAACACCTGTATAATTCAAAGTCAATTATATTTTTCAAATGCATTTAGCAGTTACAGCTATATACAATTTTTTTTTTTAATTTCTAAAATGCTGGCACTATCTAAATGTGCAAAGATTCAGTCTGGGGCTTTTGGAAATTAGATTCAGGCACTTCATCCCACCCTACTCGTCCCATTCTTTTCTTTTTCTACCGTCATCCTGTTAACATCATGCCCGACATTCCCCCCACACACACATAGCCACGGCCACTGATCTGAATCAAAGATGATGAATATTTCAACCGTCTGCTGCCACATCCTATGTCTGAGTCCCTGGGTCCACAGTCTCTTTATGTTTTCTGTATGTGTCATCCACAACTGTTCTAAAAGCAGGGGGTAACTACGGAGGTAATAAGGCATACCTGGGCCCCACTATGGGAAAAGACCTTATGCATCAAGCCCAAGAGGACAGAGGAAAGTAATAACATCCATAAAACAGTAGAAGACAAAGTCTGAACCTTTCAAAGAGCCTATGGGTCCAATCAAACTGCTGCAAGTTACCTGGTGATAGTCACTGAGATAATGAGGGTGGCAGAAAGCTGTTGCTAGTATTATGGCAGGAGCTGTGTGTGGTGTTCTTCTCGGTTAAATGAATCCAAGTGTGAAGTATTCCCCTTAAGAAGGCTCCAGTGTCATGGAAAATTAAGTACTAAAACAAAGCCTTTTTATGTTGATTGGCACAGTTTTTTCCTACTTTTTCTATGACCATATCTAAGTAATGACAGTCACTATATCTACACAGGCATTTTTTTTTTATCAGATCGTCTTTCTAAACTGTTTCTGTAAATATTCATACATCTAAAATTAAAATTTGATAAATAAAATAAGAAAACTTAGCATACAAAATTTAGAACAACAAAATATATTTGTTCTCACCACGAATGTTTTGAAATAATAAGGAATATATGATTCCAATATATACAGCTACATTTATTTCTACCACAAGAAGTAAGATTGCAACAGAGAGAACATGGGCACATAGCACCTGCTCCTACACAGAATCCCCAATATCCCTGGCACTGACTTATCACTGGGGTGGAAAGGGAGGAATCCAGCATCTTGGAGATTTGCAAAAGTGTGCTGGCTCCTCTCCTTTATTTGGCTATCTGCCCAGTGGTCATCACTACTGTTTCTCCAAGAGCTATATTTAGGTGTATGGTACAGCTGAGAGGATTACATGGAGCTGTATAAAACATTAAGTCCATTATCTGGCAATTTTTAATCAAAATATAACTGATAATTTCTAATTTCCTTTTTTTCCCCTTCTCACCCACCTACCAACTGTCACAATCTAAATCACAGTTGGCCAAATTTGGCAGTGGGAGTCTCCTCCCTCCATCTGGACCCGTCATAGCCATCACTGATGGATCACAGAATACTTTCTTCTTAGCCTCAGGACTCTCTCAAAAAAGGACTCTGAGCAGCCTTTGACAATCTATTTAAGTAGGTGTAAAAGATGAAACTTACTTAACTCTGAACTAGTCTGAGGTCTTGGAGTAAAACACACATTCCAAGCTTGGCTACATAATAGAATCACTTTGGCATAACAGAAGAATTTCCTTATCTAAGCCAGATCTACCACAGTAGAATGTTTAGATGTAGGGTTCTAGAATTTATATTTTAAGTAATTTCACAAGAATGATTATCATGCATTCAACCCCATACCTATTCACAAATTAGCTTTTGGTAAATACTGGTAGAAAGAAAAATGGTTAATCAACTTATCCAAGATCTTTGAAGCTCAGTTTGCTAATATGTAAAAACAGATTCACAATTCTTTCTTGACAGCCAAATTCAAATTATGTATGTGGATGCACTGAGTGCTGGGTTCAAGGCATGTGCTCCACAGATGCTGATTCCCTTTATTCAACTGCTCATTAGCAATCTAACTTCAAGGGAGATCAGCAAAATGTGATTAACTCACTGAGGTCTTTATCCATTGTTAGGAAAAGAAGAATGACACATATCTCATCTTCTTGTAGATTTCGTGTGTCTAAATACCTCCTGATATTTCTAAAAACCACTCGTTTTCTTATAGTTGTTTGACATGGTAGGCTGTCTTCAGTAGTACACACATGTATGATAAAGTAAACATTAAAGACATATTAGCTCTCTCACTTTGGGACAGAAATAAAGAAGCAATACCTATCACGAATATTGGACCATTAAGGCCATGGAATCTGAATTGTCAATATGACAGGTTGGTGAGTGAAAATAGTCTCTCTGAGATAATATTCCAGGAGTACCTTTGCAGTCAACATCTTTGTGAAAATGCACAGCTCACCTGAAGAGATGTAAAGGCATGACTGAATGGGAGAGGCATATGTGTACTCACCAAGAAGTATTTGTGGTATCCTGGAAATCATGTCAAATTTAATATTTTGCTTCCACTGCTTTCCTAGAAAGCCAACTTTTAAATTTTTTTTATTTGTATTTGTTTATTTATTTGAGACAGAGTCTCACTATGTCACCCTTAGTAGAGTGCTGTGGTGTCACAGCTCACAGTAACCTTAAAGTGATTCTCTTGCTTCAGCCTTCCAAGAGGCCAGACTACAGGTGCCCACGATAATGCCTGGCTATAGTTTGGTTACAGTTGTCATTGTTGTGTGAGGACCAAACTGACTCCATTTTGTGTAAATTTTTAAATTTTATTCCTGTTGCCTAATTGTTCCTCTTGCAACTGCACACCAGAACCATCATTTCCAGAACCGTTAACTTTCCACTTTTGCCCCAGTGCATACCCCGTGATTCGCACCCTTGCACAACATCTTCCCCGAGCAATAGCAACCCAGACCCAGACCAATCAGCTTAAGACAAGTACTATTCTACCACCCAAAGCCCCTATCAACTCTCCCCAGTAACCTACCCTCCCTTCTTCCTTTCTGTACCTTTAAAACCTCCCTCCATCCTAGGGTCCAGGCTTCTCTGCTCTCCTGCTGTGAGAGGATAAGGAAGCCCAGGCTTGAACCTGTTAATAAACAACCTCTTGCTTATTGCATCGGATTAGGTCACCAGTGATTTGTTGGGGATCGTGTTACCCTTGGGCATAACAGTTGTTTAGCAGGCCTGGGTCAGGCTCGAACCCGCCAGCCTTGGAAAGCCAACTTTTAAAATTGAAGATCTTGAAGGACTTGAAGATAAAGCTATACAGTGAAGTAGAGAAGAGAATTGTCAGAAAAATTGGGTGAAAAATATTTAACATATGCATAACATGCTATAATTAGACAATTCAGGGTGATGTTCTCTATGCTCACCTTTGTGCCTCGGGGAGGAAAGGCTGCAGGTGGATAAGCAGTAGATGTGATTATAAACCTCATTGGGATGATAAACACTGATGGAGGGATAATTTTTCTGGGAAACAACAGCTGGACAGACTTAAACAACACATGACCAGCAATCTCCCAGTACAACCTCTCTATTAAATCCAGGTTTCCCTAATCACATGACATCAACATCTGCCTGGCTACAACAGTATTAATTACAGTCAGATATAAGCTCAGGCATCTACTGTCCATTTCTTATGTCACAGGTTTCCCGAAGAGGGCTACAACTGGGAAACTTAGACAAAAACATTGAAGAAAGAGTCTTAGTGAGTACCCAAATGAAAGCTGGCTCACAAATTCATGTGGAATAATCCCATATTTGAAGCCCCCATCTCCTTATTCTTTTTTTTTTTTTTTTAATTTATTTTTTAATTGAATGTTAACTATGTACATTAATGCACTTCTGGGGTACAGTGTGGGGTTTTCACATGCATTCTGAACGACTTCCAGTTCATGCAATGGTACCTAAAATTATATCCATTATAATTACCATCATTGGTCATTAAGGAAATGCAAATAAAAACTGCAATTATATCACCTCATACCTACAAGGACAGTTAAAATTTTAAAAGATAATAAAAAGTGCTGATGACTTCCAGTTTCTAATCTAGTCCATAAGGAATTCAGAGTCCCCATTTCATCCTAATAGGGAAAACCTTAAAAAAAAAAAAAAAAAAAAAACCTAATCAAAACTACCTTGAGATATCTCCTAACTCCAGTAAGATTAGCCCATATCACAAAATCCCAAAACCAGAGTTGCTGGTGTGGATGTGGAGAAAAGGGAACACTTATACACTGCTGGTGGGAATGCAAACTAATACGTTCCTTTTGGAAAGACGTCTGGAGAACACTTAGAGAACTAAAAATTGACCTGCTGTTCAATCCTACTATTTCTTTATTAGGTATATACTCAGAAGATCAAAAATCATATTACAATAAAGATATTTGTATCAGAATGTTTATTGCAGCCTAATTCATAATTGCCAGGTCATGGAAGAAGCCCAAATGCCCATCGATCCATGAATGGATCAATAAACAGTGGTATATGTACACCATGGAATACTATGCAGCCCTAAAGAAAGATGGAGACTTTACTTCCTTCATGTTTACATGGATGGAATTGGAAAATGTTCTTCTTAGCAAAGTATCACAAGAATGGAAGAAAAGTATCCAATGTACACAGCCCTATTATGAAACTAATTTATAGATCTCAAATGAAAGCTACAACCTAATTCTAGCCTAAGAATATGGGGAGGGG
>CAUYTI010067151.1:0-16763 GCA_963575145.1 Galago senegalensis | reverse complement strand
ACCCCCCACCCCTGACTGAGCAGACTTGCTCTGGGATCATCCAGAGGACACTCAATTGAGCTTTTCTGTGCATAGGAACTATGTAGGGATCCTGTTAAAATGCAGATTCAGCAGGCCTGGGGGAAAACTAAGATTGTACATTTCTAGCAAGCTCCATGTTGGGGCCAATGCTACTGGTTCAAGGATCACATTTGGAGAGGCAAAGAGATCAGGGCAGGGGTTCTAAGCCATAACTTCATGGGTAGCTTCCCAGGGCCCTGTAAAAGCACAGTTGCCTGGGTCCCACCCCTAAAATTTCAATATAGAGTGGCTGCATGGTGGCTGGGCTTTTAGAAGCATGTGCAAGCTCCCAGGTGATGCTAAAGTGCACCTTAGGTGGCAAATGCGTAGTGGAGGGCAGGTCCAGTTGTCAGACATTTCCCAGGCTCAGCCGCGAGCTTCTGCAGAGCAAGGTTGGCAGCCTGACTTCTCGTCCTAGAAGGCTGTTAGAGAGTTACAGCATCGTTAGCAATGTTATCCGTGCTCTTAAAATTAAATATGGCCCCTATTAGGTAAGTTACCAAGCACCTTTTACCACTTACATCTGGCCCAGCACATCTTAGTCTGAGGGATCTAATGTGAGCGTTTTTGTAGCCTTGAATCTTTAATCTCGTTTAAGTGTCTTACACAAAAAAACTCTGTGAGGAAGAGTCTCTCCAGATATGAGAGCTGAGGCCAAGGTAGATTAAGTATTTGGGAATCTAAGGGCTAGGCTAAAGCCATGCTTCCCACTTCCCAAAGGAGGGTACTGTTCTGTCTCCATCTTGCTTAACAACAGAAGCAGGCTAAACATTTGGCAAAGTCTAAAAAACCTATGTTCCTGAGGACTTCATGGGTGGTATGCCATTCTCAAAGAGCCCCAGGCTGTATCCCAGGTGATATCAAAGATGGGCGATCAAGGTTATGCTTCTGCCTGGTTTAACGACCCACCAGGGCATACTCATACCTGCAGAAAGCCTGCCCATGAGAACAGACACTATGTGGCAATCAAGGTTCCAACATATATTGCAAAAAATACATTATGAAAAACAGATGTGGCTGAGGATGCAGGTGAAGAGATGCTATATTCTGAGCTTTCCATGATTAAATTTAAAAAGCCTCCAGGGTTGGGCATAGTGACTCAGTCCTGTAATCTTAACACTCTAGGAGGCCAAGGTGGGTGGATTGGTTGAGCTCACCAGCCAGAAAAAGAGTGAGACTCTGTCTCTACTAAAAATAGAAAAACTAGCCAGGTGTTGTGGTGGGCACCTGTAGTCCCAGCTACTTGGGAGGCTGAGGCAAGAAGATCTCTCAAGCCAAAGAAATTGAGGTTGCTGTGAGTCAGGCTGAGACCTAAGGTTGCAGAGTGAGATTTTGTCTCAAAAAATAAAAATAAAAAATAAAAAGCCTCCATGCTTATATTCCCCTGATTTAGAATTGGTAATAGTGATATTCTACTGATTTGCTTTTAGAAACCTATCTTAGCTCTGTGGTTATAACTCATCACATTACTAGCTATCAGCAACTTGAGCCCAGGCTCTCATGAATTTTTATAATATGATTGAATTTCTATATGAAAGATCATTTTTTCCACTTATTTTTAATCTGCTTTCTATGACCTGTAGGGAATAATCCATGAATACCGATGAATAATGACATGAACTTGAAGACAACTATCTTTGTCTGTTTGGTGACTATGTAGTGCCAGGGGTTGAGGCCAAGGAGGTATACCCCAGATTCAGACAGACCAAAGAAAAACTGAGGAGGCGAAGGTATCTGATATGCTCTTTATTCAGCTCATGCAGTCAGCAAGTAAACATGGGGACATCCACTTTCATTCAGCTCATAGGAGCAGGCAAGCTAGTGTAAGAAGCTCCCCCCAGGTTGAAAGCCTTGGATCCTTACATAGCACCCCCAAAACAACAGTGGCTTCAAATCAAGTGCCAATAAGAATGACGTCTTATTGCTTAATCAAGTTACCACAGTTACCTAAGTAACATGGCACCTGTGGGCTTGATCACGGTTACTCAAGATATTCTGTCATCTGCTGGCCTTCAGGCAAGAAAGCATAATTAACTTATTTTCCCTATAAGTTATAGCAAAGTACCTTTGACTGGCTAACTTATAAAAAAACAGAAATTTATTGTCTCATAATTCTGGAGGCTGGAAAGTCCAAGATCAAGGCACCAGCAGGTTCAGTGTCTGGTGAAGGCTCATCCTTCGTACATGTAGCCATCTTTTGGCAGAAGGAATGGAAATGGAAAATCAAGATGAACGCTGTGTCCAGGCAGAAGAGCGGAAGGGAGAAAACCACTCCCTCAAGCCTTTTCATAAGGGCTCTGTTCCCAGCTGTGAAGGCTGTCATTTAATCACCTCCTTAAAGTTCCTACCTCTTAATGCTGTCTCACTGGCAATTCAGTTTGAATAAATGAATGTTGGGGACACCTGCAGACCACAGCAATAACAAACTAACCCTCCGTGTGTGAAACTTTTACTGGGTAAGAAAGGAACCAGGACTTACTGTCATGGCAAGCCTCCTACTGCACCTGTCTCTGTTCTGACACGTGGATGTGCTCTTGGTGAAACCAACCACTGAAAAAGAATTGTTTTAACAGAGAGTTCAAATCCAGGGCTCATTACAAGGGCCAAGTTTAACCAGCTGTCACCAGCATGGGAATCACAACATTGGAGTGACTGTCAGCTTGCATTCAGGCATAAGCGAATCTATTCCTTGTATTTCTGAGACTTCCAAGGGTGAGGACAAATGTTCAGTCCCAAAGGCTGCCACTGCAGCCCTGCAGGTTCCACTATTTCCTAACATTGAGCCACTAAGTACTGCTGCTTGGCAGTGTTACCCCAGGTACCAGGTTGTATCTTAGAGAGGTCCTTAAGCCAGCATGAGCCAGTATTTCCATCTCTTTATCCAAAACCCCAGCACCCATGAGTCTGTCTGATACAAACCTCCCACATCATCTAAGGTACCTTCTAGAGCCTATTTTTATGGTGAGTTTTCTTCCAGGAGACTCTGGACAAATAAATGTCACTCAGTCTCTCTCACCAGTCCGCCCATCACGCACAGATCTTCTGGACACAAGCAGTGGGCACAACTGAGACTGAAACAAAGACCAGTGAGACAGAACAGTGTTCCTCCCAGACACGGGGGATAAATAAAGGAAATGCCATTTCACCTAAAGCTCCTTTTGCAAAGCCAATAAGCACAAAATTTCCAGAACAATAGGACCCTACCATTGGTGCTATTATAGATATTATTGGGATTAGAATCAACTTGCTAAATGAGAAAGCCCAAATCAAATTATTATTCAAGTAAACAAACTGAAAATGAAGGCATTCCCAGATGCTTTTGACAAGGGGCAAATGGACTGCTAAATCAAACATTTCATAAATAAATTAGCAAAACGCATTATGTAACACTCACAGTAATGACACACACCAGATTGCCAAGGTTCTTAATCAGATCTTTTCAATCTAGGCCCTTATATTGTGAAAAGGAGCTTCTTACAGACATCTCATAACACCAAGCAAGTCTCTCCAATGATGTTTCTGCCATCACCAAATGTTTTCCTTCTGATCTGTCTCCAGGCCTGACATTTTTGCAAATTAAGCTGGATTACATTATCCATGATGGCTTAAATTCAATTATCCAAATAACTAACCAGCCAGCTCCATGACTAAATTATCCACCTGCTGCCTGAACTTTTGGGGTTTGACAATGTGCTGGTTTCATTTTTATTTTGAAAAGTGGATATAGGTCTTGATTTCTCTTGGAAAAGAACCTGAAAAGAATCTTTCCTTTTAAAAATTCCTTGAGGGAAAAAATTCAATAAATGATGCTGGGAGAACTGGATAATCACCTGTAAAAGACTGAAACTGGACACACGTCTTTCACTATTTAGTAAATGACTCATGCTGTATAAAAAATTTAAATCTAAGCCACAAAATGATAAAAATCCTAGAAGAAAGTGTGGGAAAAACTCTTGAAGGTGTCAGCCTGGGGGAAGATTTTATGAATATGATTCCATTGGCAATTGTATAACAACAAAAATAAATAAATGGGACTTAATCAAGCTAAGAAGATTCTACACAGCAAAGGACACAACAATTAAAATAAATAGCCTTCAGAATGGGAAAAAATATTTGTATGTTACAAATCTAACAAAGGACTAATAAGCAGAATATACAGAGAACTCAAATTAATCAACAAAAAAAGAATAATCCCATGTATTGTTGGGCAAGAAACATGAACAGAACCTTCTCTGAAGATGACAGATGAATGACCAATAAACATTTGAAAAAACACTCATCATTTCTAAACATCAGAGAAGTAAAAAGCAAAACCATCTTGAGCTCTCACCCAACCCCAGTGAGAAAAGCCCACATCACAAACCCCCACCCTGCAGATGCTGGCAAGGGTACGGATAAAAGGGAACACTGACCGTGGGGGACTGTTGGAAAGAAGTGTGGAGAAGCCTCAAAGAGCTAAATGTAGACCTTCCATTTGATCCTTCACTCCCATTACTAGGCATCTACCCAGAAGGAAAAAAAATCATTTTATCATAAATACATTTGCCTAGAATGTTTCTTGCCGGTCAATTCACAATTGCCGAAATGTAGAATCAACCTTTTCTTCATTTCAGAGTACATGTGGTTAATCTCTCCCTTAATTCCCTTTACCAGGTTCTAGGGATTGAAATACCTTTGGTGGGGAGTGAACTGTTCTGCCTGCCACAACCAGAGAACAGAACGTTCACAAAGCACCAAGGAATGATGGACCTTGTTGGCTTTTGCCTCTAACTCAGCAGTTCTCAACCTGTGGATCGCGACCCACAGGAGCTGTATTAAAGGGCCGCGGCATTAGGAAGGTTGAGAATCACTGCTCTAACTGATAAATTTTTTAAAAGAAGAGGAAAAGGAAGAAGGAGGAGAGGAAAAGGAAGGGAAGGGAAGGAAGAGAAGGGAAGAGAGAAGAAAAGAAAAGAAAAGAAAAGAAAAGAAAAGAAAAGAAAAGAAAAGAGGGGAGGGGAGGGGAGGGAAGGGAAAGAAAACCAACCGGGCCCCTCCTCCGAGCTCTGTGGGATATTCCTGGAAGCCCCTGATTTAGTCCGTTGTCACATGGAAACTTCCATCTCTCCCTCTAGAGCCCTGCCCTAACTGCCAAGCCCTGGACATCCCTGGGCCTTCCAAAGCTTTGCCTGCTTCAAGACACAGTAAGGGACATAGACCCTCCCTCCATCTGTGGCACACTCTACTGCCGGGGTACCCTGGCAATCCTGCTGCTACTGTGGGGTGTCCCCAGATCTCCTGCCTTCTGTGAGTCTTGGGAGGAACTAAGTGTTATTAAGGGGGCCCTTTGTCCCCCTCCTCTCTCCTTTGAGAGGTAGAATGGAAGATTCAGGCTGACACTGGAAGGCCCACAGTTTGTCAGACATGGACAGAGAGGCCTAATCCTTATGTGTCCACATGCACACACAAACCACACATATGCATACCTAAATGTGTGTGTGTGTACACACAGGCGTAAACATACGTGCACACATGTGAGAGGCAGACATATGCACATAAGGAAACAAATCATCTCCTTTTCTCCCAAAGAGTTCAAAACACTATTTTATTAAATGATTTGTTCCAAACAGATCTTTGCAGGAACACATACAAAGTAATCATTTGCCAGATTGCAACATTTAGACCTGAGAATAAAAGTCTTTCCCTAAATTGATCAGAGCAATTCCAGCCACAAGCCTGGTACAGGGCAGTCCTGGCTGGAAATAAACCATCCTTCTGCTTTCCTCGGAGGGCTCCAAGGGGACAGCCCACGTACTCTGCAGCCAGGCTTAGATGCTGGCTGAGATGCCTCCTTTTTTGAATCCTTCTTAATGGCCTTTCAAACATGGTACCAGGAAAAGGTCGTGGATATAACAAAACACCTGGGGCTTTGGCTACCCTTTGACTTCCTAATAAACATTATCATCTGAAAAACGACCTGTATTTAAATGTGGAAGAATTGCTGAGACTGTTAATTTATTTTTCTGGATATTAGGAATCTGTGAATGACATAGAGGCTGCACAGAACACAGGACAGCGGGGTCCTGGGCGGTTTGGTGATCCAGCTCTGACAAGAGCCAGGCATAACCTGAAGCAAGTCATTGCCTCTCGTTGAGTTAAATTTACTTTCTGTTCTGTGAAATAAGGCATTAGATTACATAAATTTGAAAGCATCCTCAGTGATTCTACATAATACCTCAGTTTCCAGGGATTCTGACTTGAGTAGATCAACTCCATTTCTGTTAGTGTATTGGATAAAGCATCTGATATAACGATATCATCTTACTTAGTTTTTTATTGCAGTGCACACAGTAGGACTGGGGCCAAAATAGGCTTCTGGTCAAGAAGATGCTCAAATCCTGGGTCACTGATGACTCTGAGTTCATCAAAAGGAAGCTAGTAGACCTGACTTAATGAGAGGAGCTCTCTAAGAAAGCAGAACATCAGAGAGACTTTCTCTCTCTGGGCTGAGAGAATGTGAACTGTGCGTGGACACTGGAGGCAAGGAACTGCAGGAGGACTGGAGGTACTGAGAGTGGACACTGAACAAGACCAGGCCTCAGTCACACAAACACAGGAAAACAGATTCTGCCAGCAGCCAGTGAGCTGGAGTGAGAATCACAGCCCCAGCCAACACCTTGACTTCAACCTGATGCAGCTCTGTACAAAAAAACCACCCAACCCAGACTCCAAGACCACGGAAGCTGAAAAAATGAATTGTTGTTTTAAGTCACTAAATTTGCAGTCATCTGTTATACAGCAATGGAATACCTCTGGAAAGTGGAGGAAAATGGCCAAGAAAAAATAAGGCAAGAGAAGGCAACAGGCCAAGTACACCACTGCTGTGGCAAAAGGAAATTTCAACTTATATTCTCCGCATTTGTTTCTCCTGCTTCTAACTGGAGAGCAGAGCACATTTTCCAGATTCATACTGGAGACAGGCTTTGCAAGGAATTCCATTCACTCTCCTGGATGGGGCTGGGCTCAGCCAAGAAACCAGACCAAAGACAGAACATTCTATACAATATGATCCCTAAAGGAGGGTGGTCAGAAACATGCCTCGGAATAAACAGCCCAAGAGAGAAAAGTCACAGGGGCCCTGATTATAGACAAGGCCAAAGCCAAGACCCAGAAGTAGAGCCCAAAGGCAAAGCAGGCCCTGAGCCATTTCTGGGACGAGCTGAGGCCCAGCGGGCACCTCCAAGGTTGGCAGGTGAGCTGCTGTGAAGGTGTGAGGTCACTCAATCCCTGTGGCCCTTCACTGAGCTCTAGTATACAGATTTGGGAAGTCCCCAAAGCAAAGCTCCTTTGCAAAGCTTTCTAAGGTCCACTTTGGATGGAGAAGTAAGTGAAGAACACACACAGTGGCTGGGGTCAGTTTTGCGTGGGAAACTTATCCCAGAAGCCACCCAGCTGAAGCAGGGGCTTTGGGGAATACCCTGCCACCAGTGTCTGTGGGTCTCCGAAGTCAGTCTCCAGTGGAGTCATTGTAACAACAGTTCATGGTCTTAGAATCACCTCATATGGGAAGTCATCCACCCTATAGTAAGAACAGCAAATAGAAGACCCTGAACACTTGGGCATAAGCTCAGCCTTTAACAGCCCATAAGAAAATCTAAGTCATGGGAAGAACTTTAGTTAGCACCTGTCCCAACCTCCCTAAACTGGGAGGGCAACTTAGTTTTGAAGAGAGTACATGACAATGGAAGAACTCAGTATGTATCTCAAAATCTGTCTCCACATAGCCCAACACAGCAGGAGGAGAAAGTGGCAAAGAAAGGACAAAGTTGTAGACCCAGCTCTGTGCCCATGAGCGGTCACTGCGCATCTCTGAACCTGAGTTACCTCATTGGCAAAAGTGGATATAATGATACGCGCATAGAGTTCTGTGAAGGTTGAACAAGACACACCCAGGGAAAGCACACGCAGCTTGGCACGTGGGATGCGACTTTCTGTACACTGCCTATGGATTTAGGATTAACTGTTCTTGCCTCTCTCTCCTTTCAACCCGTTCCCCAGAATCACCTTGAAAAAGCCAAAAATACTGATTTTCTGAATCTGCAGTCTTGAATTTTGAATCTTTGAACAAACTCATCATCCTTCCCAGGCCTAGTATAAAATACAGGTGGTTCCCAGCATCCTGCAACAGCCTGCTGGCCTAAGAAAACTCGTGGCCTGGTCCTTGGAGTACAGGCAGAGAGATCAGAGCCCCAAGCGCAGTCCTGAACGTGGTGAAAGACAAGCTGCCTTGAAAGGCCCAGCTGGATCCTTTGCAGGAGGCTTCAAGCATATTAAACAGGAACAAAGAAGCCGCAATGGAAACAAGACTCAGGGCAGTGAAAGTGCAACCATTAAATTTTCATGATTTCGGAGCTCAGGACAGACGAGTTCATCATTACCACACTTTCATATGTCAGTGAATTTAGAATGAACATAGCTGTGGAAAATCAGCACTATCCATAGCCACGGCTTAGTGGATAATGCTGGCATTTTGGAAATTGTTGTCAAAGCTACCTTACTGTAGGAACTAAAGAACCTCTAATAAGTAAAAGAACTTAAATGCCCCAGAATCACTGCCATTTTTCAATAGGCCAGAAAAAGTTCATAGCTGTGTACTAACGTTTTCTTGGATGACACCATGGTGAGATCAGTTTGGGCTATATCTTCTCAGAAGAGAAATTGATACAGAAAATTCAGGGATTCATTTGTGGGTAGCAAAATCTGGACTGGTGTCTATTGCCTATCCTCCTGTCCAGAGTAATTTTCACAGTATTTCAATCTCCATCTCTCTCACGCTCTCTCTCTCTCACACACACACTGATCGAACAGAGGAACCCCTCGAGGGGGTCGCTTGTGTTTTGACATTACTGCTGTCCCCATTCCACCCTAGGCACATCACTCTGACGTGCTGCTTATTGGCGACACAACCTGAGGATCCTCTTCTTAGATGGTGTTGAAGCCCTGGGGGGGAGTAGGGAATGAGTCGGGACGGGAAGCAGCCAGCAGGAGGTGTTTTAACTGGGGACCTCTGGGGGACTGCATACAACGTGGCTTAGAGTAATTCCCTCCAATGAGAACAGGAGCTGGGGAATTTATCCACCAACTTCTTCATTTCTTTTAATTACAAAATATTACAAGGGTACACATATTTCGGTTACATAGTTTGTTTTGTACCTTCCCGGTTACAGGTGTAAGTGTGCCCCTCCCCCAGGGGGGTGCTTTATAGCCTGAAATGCAGACAGTGACCCACCCCTCCCCCACCCACTTGACTCCCGCTGAGTTTTACTTCCCCGTGTGGTGTGCAAGTCAGTGTGGATTGACTCCTTCCAATTTAGTACTGAGTATATGGCCACCAACTCCTCTTTGTCACTAGTTCCAAGTTGCTCAGTGGACTCCTCTGAGCTTCTGGTCTGCCCCTACACAGACCACGTCCATTCCTGGGCCTTCGTAGGTGCTGGCAGTGGCAGCAGCGCCGTGCACAGAAACGGTGAGTGGTGGGCAAACACGGGCCAGGCACTGACGGTGCGTGTCGCACACTGTCCATAAGCCTCCTCCCTCCACTCTCCCACTGGTCCTTCTCCCACTGTTTTCTCCTCCTGGACAGGCCTCTCAGAGATGGACCCTGGGAGCTCTCTCTGGAGGACCCAACCTGTGACCTGCCCTGGTACACAGCCCTGACCAGGACCAACACAGGCAAATAAAAGGGGAGCAGAGGCAGACAGGCACCCAGTGAAAGGCCACGTGTACAGTGGGGAGGAGGCTGGATTCAGGAGCCCCACAGCTAGGGATGCAGCCCACATCTCCTATTTCCCCTCAGAGTTACTGCAGGGCTGGACTGTGGCACTTTCCATGAACCAGCTCCATCAGCCAGACTCCTAAAAGGTCCTCCAGAAAAGCAGCACTGAAGATGTGTTATGTTAAGACTAGATCTGGTACGACCAACAAACCCAGAAGGAGAGGCCTGGTGCTACAGGGCCAACCGAGCAGCAGGAAAGGGCTCTCATTTCCCGTCAGAGCCGGTAACATTCTGGTAAAGGGCTGCTAGGGCTGAGGCCCAGCTCAGCAGGTGAGCAGCATTAGCAGAGGCTTACGGATTCCTTGTAATCCGCAGACCACCAGCCAGGGAAGGGGACCGCGTGGAATTGTCTGGGCAGGAGAGCATAGCCCAGAAGACTTCTGATTTAAAAACAATGTGATTATAAGAAGAAGAATAGAAACAGGCCCTGGAAGAAAACAGAATGGTGGAGTGTGCGCATGAGAGAAAATTCTTGTGTATGGACCTCTGTAAAAGGAGACACTGAGAGAGAAAAGCATAGAGATAAGTAGAAAGACAAAGAATTAAGTGGACAGGGAGAGAGAATGAGAGAAAAAAATTGAAGGAGGCAGAGGAAGGAAATAAGGCTTTTATTTCTAAACAACAGAAAATAAACTGTTTTTTGTTTTTTTGTTTTTGAGACAGAGTCTCACTTTGTCACTCTGGGTAGAGCGCCATGGCGTGATAGTTCCCAGCAACCTCAAACTCTTGGGCTCAAGCAATCCTCTTCCCTCAGCCTCCCAAGTAGCTGGGACTACAGGCATTCACCACAAGGCCCAGCTATTTTTTTAGAGACAGGGTCCCACTCTTGCTCAGGCAGGTCTTGAACTCAGGAGCTCAAGAAATCCACCCACCTCAGCCTCCCAGAGTGCAGGATTGCAGGCTTGAGCCACCACACCCAGCCAGGTCTGACTGATTCAAATGTAAAATCATACGTTTGAATGTATGTATGTATTTGAATGTATGTTCACGAAGCTAAAAAAAAAAAATGCAACAAGTAGGACTCAGGAAAACAGAAGAACAGAAATGAGGCAGCTCCACTCCCCCAGATCTGAGCAAATGGGCCTTCAGGAGTCTGCATTCACCACCCATCCCTTCTGTCAATATCCCGCCAATGACTCAGATTTTCAGGAGGAAGATTCTGGTCTGTTTTGATCCCATGACCCACCTTTGGTTGAGGGTTTGAAGGAAGGGGGCATGATTAACAGGCCCACACAGATCACACGGAAGGAGCAAAGTTTTGTCTATTTTGAAACCAAAATGAAGAGCAAGAGACTGTCAGGCAGACAGAGGCATCAGCTGTCCATGACCGAAAGGAAAACCCCAAAGAGAGGGAGACAGTGGGCATCAAAGGAGTTGGGGAGATCAGCTACAGACCCCAGGGGAACTGGGAAGGAAATTGCATAGGGAAGAGCAGCTAGCCAGCAAGGAAGAAAGCCAGCTTCTGCATGAGAAGGGAGGAGTGCAGGGGAGGAGTGGAGGGGAGGAGAGGAGAGAGAAGAGAGGGCCACAGGGTAGAGGTGCTGGAGGGAGCCACTTAGGGCCCACTCACAACTTCATGGGTCTGTGACGATGGCTGTGAAGTAGGCGAGTCCCAGGCCACCCCGAGAGGATGGGATTTGACACCCACTGCACTCAGCATGGATGTCCACCAAGTCATCAGCATCTGTGATCAGCTATTCCAGTTCTCTCGCTGCAAAGCACCCCAAACTTAGTCACTTGAAACAACTTCTTATGACCTCTCAGGGCTCTTTGGAGGGTCACATGGAGGGTCTCATGGAGTTCAGTCAGGTTGTCTGGAGGCTGTAGTCATTGGAAGGCTCAGCTGGTCTGGAAGTTCATGATGACGCAGTCACACACTGGAGGACGACCCTGTGGCTCAGCTGCAGCTATCACCAGAAACACCTCCGTGTGGCTTCGGAGTCCCAAGCATGGCACCTCTGTTCTTTCAAGAAGCAGAAGGAACACACTGTGGGAAAGGCAAGCCCAGCCCGGGATAGGCCCAGACGCACCTCTACCATGTCCTGCTAGTCACAGTGCCCAGGGGGACAGGCCCAGACGCACCTCTGCCATGTCCTGCTGGTCACAGTGCCCAGGGGGACAGGCCCAGACGCACCTCTGCCATGTCCTGCTGGTCACAGTGCCCAGGGGGACAGGCCCAGACGCACCTCTGCCATGTCCTGCTGGTCACAGTGCCCAGTCCGAGACAGGCCCAGACGCACCTCTGCCATGTCCTGCTGGTCACAGTGCCCAGCCTGGCACAGGCCTAGACGCACCTCTGCCATGTCCTGCTGGTCACAGTGCCCAAGGGGACAGGCCCAGAAGCACCTCTGCCATGTCCTACTGGTCACAGTGCCCAAGGGGACAGGCCCAGACCCACCTCTGCCATGTCCTGCTGGTCACAGTGCCCAGGGGGACAGGCCCAGACTCATCTCTGCCATGTCCTGCTGGTCACAGTGCCCAGTCCAAGACAGGCCCAGACCCACCTCTGCCATGTCCTGCTGGTCACAGTGCCCAGGGGGACAGGCCCAGACCCAGAGGAGTAGAAAATAGATTTTTCTTCTTGCTGGGAGTTTGGAAGAGTTATGCTGTAGAGGAACATGTGAGATGAGTCTTTAGGAAATGTAATCTGCCAGAGGTCCGGGCGTCCATCCTCCTGACTATGAAAGATGATTTATTGTCTCTTCCTGCAAGAGCAACTTGGTGAGCCATAAATCGTGAACTTTCAATCCCTTGTGACCTTCCAGAATGTCATCATATCAATGCATCTTGACTGGTCAGAGAAAATACAGTCTTTTCTCAGATTCTCACTGCCACATTCTTCTTGGAAATCATGTCCAGGTGGGAGCATCCTCAGCCAGGTGTTCACAGCACCATCCTCTTCTGACTGTTCACCATTCATTCCATAAACACCCGAGTCCAGGCACAACAGTTGGGGGATGCGCAGACAAGTCACCCGGGTTTGGCTGCCCAGAGAGAGATTCATTTGCATCTCATCTTACAGAAGGCCTGGGGAGTTAAGAGTTTAAATGTCCCGTCCTGTGGGACCAGGTTATTCGTGGGGCGAGGGGGATCAAGCCTGTAAGAGAAGAGGCGAGAAAGAGGAAAGAGACCATGCGGAATTCTTTGTCATGGTCTGTTTATTGAAGGCAATAGGTCTGTTTTTAAGGTATTCAGAAGGGAGGGAGGAGGGGTAAGGAATGGGGAGGTGAGGGCCGTGCTCAACCTTGCATTAATCTCTAGTTGGAGAAGCTGGCGTCGTCCTTGAGACATTTATGGCCTTTCTTGAAACACTGGCTTCTTCCACAAACAGCTCCTTGCCTGATAACAAGTCAGCACAATCTCAAAGGTGAGGGTGGGCGACCACCTGGCACCATTCAGTTTCCAACATCATATAGTACATAACCTTTTGAAACTGTTTTCTTTCCAGCAAAATGCCCTGAGTTTCATCCATCCAAAATGCCCTGAGTTTCCTTGTTCAGTGTAACAATGATTTTTTTCCTTTAATTTTTGCTGAGTATAATTCATTCAATGAACACAGGAGCAAATGTCACTATACTACCATTTACTTAGCTGCTCACTCATGGAGGACAAAAAAGGTGTCTACAAGGTATGAATAAAACTACTGGGTGGTCCCTGTGGCTCAAAGCAGTAGGGCGCCGGCCCCATATGCTGGAGGTGGTGAGTTCAAACCCAGCCCCAGCCAAAAACAGCAAAAAAAAAAACCAAAAAAAAAAAAACACTGCTATAAACATCCCTGTACAAAATTTTAGGTGAGCATCAAGTTTTCATTTTTCTAGGGCAAATATTTAGGAGTGGGATTGCTGGATTGTATTGCTGGTTGTACAGTGTCTACCATTTTTGGTGGCTACCATTTTGCATTCCCATTATGGATTCTATGACTCACACTTGCTCTGCACCCTCACCAGCTCTTGGCATTTCCATTTGGTGGTGTCGGTGGTAGTTTAATTTTACTCAAACAGGTGTTTAGTAGTATCTTATTGTGTTTTTAATTTTCATTTCTCTAATGGCTAATGATTTTGAGCATCTTTTCATGTGCTTACACACCACCTATATAACTTCTTTGTTGAAATGTTCATTCAAACATTTTGTCTATTTTTTAAATTGGGTCTTTTTTTTTCCTAACTGTTGAGCTTTGAAAGTTATCAGCTTATTCGATATATAAGTCCTTTGCTGGATATGTGACTTGCTAATATTTGATCCCAGTTTATAGCTCATCTTTTAATTCTCGTAACAGTGTTTTCTTGTTGTTGTTGAGACGGAGTCTCACTTTGTCACCCTCAATAGAGCACTATAATATCACAGCTCACAGCAACCTCAAATGCTTGGGCTTAAGAGATTCTCTTGTTTTGCCTCCCAAGTAGCTGGGACTACAGGTGTCTGCCATAACGCCGGCTATTTTTAGAGATGAGGTTTCCCTCTGGCTCAGGCTGGTCTTGAATTCATGAGCTTAGGCAATTCTCGGCCTCCCAGAGTGCTAAGATTACAGGCATGAGCCACCATGCCCAGCTTGTTTAACAGTGTTTTTCTACAGAAAAAGTTTTTTTTTTTTTGAGACAGAGCCTCAAGCTGTCCCCCTGGGTAGAGTGCCGTGGCATCACAGCTCACAGCAACCTCCGACTCCTGGGCTCAAGCGAGTCTCTTGCCTCCGCCTCCCAAGTAGCTGGGACCACAGGCGCCCGCCACAACGCCTGGCTATTTTTTGTTGTTGTTGTTTGGCGGCCCGGGCTGGGGATTTGAACCCGCCACCTTAGGTGTGTGTGGCTGGGGCCTTAGCCGGTTGAGCTATAGGCGCTGAGCCTACAGGAAAAGTTTTAATTTTAAGTCTAATTTTTTTTTTTTTTGCAGTTTTTGGCCGGGGCTGGGTTTGACCCTGCCACCTCTGGCATTTGGGGCTGGCGCCCTACTCCTTTGAGCCACAGGCTCTGCCCCTAATTATTTTGTTTTTACAAATTGGCTTTCAATGTCACATATAAGACTTTTTGTCTGGCTCAGCACCTGTACTTAGTGGCTAGGACACCAGCCACATACACTGAGTCTGGTGGGTTTGAACCTGGCCCAAGCCAGCTAAACAACAGCAACAACTACAATTTAAAAAATAGCCAGGTGTGATGGGCACCTGTAGTCTCAGCTACTTGGGAGGCTGAGGCAAACAAATCACTTAAGCCCAAGAGTTTGAGGTTGCTGTGAGCTGTAATATCATAGCACTCTACTGAGGGCAACACAGTTAGACTCTGTCTCAAAAAAAAAAAAAAATAAAAGGACGTTTTGTCTAATTCCAATTGATATTTTCTCCCATTTTTTTTTTTTTTTTTTGCTTTTACGAAACCTCTTTATTGGTTGGGGAGGGAGGCTGCAGAGCAGCACCAAGGAGGAGAGAAAAAGAGAAGAGAAGAGAGGACAGAGAAGAGGGGAGAGAGATGAGGAGAGAGTGGGGAAGAGAAGAGAGAGAGGGAGAGGAGAGAATAGTGAGGGGGAAGAGGGGAAAAAGAGCTCTCCCATGTTTTAAAATAAAGGTTATTAGCTTTTTATTTTATTTTATTTTATTTTATTTTTTTTTTTGAGACGGAGCCTCAAGCTATCCCCCTTGGTAGAGTGCCATGGCATCACAGCTCACAGCAACCTCCAACTCCTGGGCTCAAGTGAGTCTCCTGCCTCGGCCTCCCAAGTAGCTGGGACTACAGGCGCCCACCACAACGCCCGGCTATTTTTTGGTTGCAGCCGTCATTGTTGTTTGGCGGGCCGGGCTGGGGATTTGAACCCGCCACCTTAGGTGTATGTGGCTGGTGCCTTAGCCGCTTGAGCCACAGGCGCCAATCCAGCTTTTTATTTTATATAAGATCTATGATCTATTTGAGATTAACTTTTTAATATAAACTATACTCTGCCAAGGTCTTTTCTTTTCTTTTTAATATAAACTATACTCTGACAAGGTCAAGGTTTTTTTCCTTTTTTTTTTTTTTTTGGCCTATGGGTATCCAGTTGTTCTAACTACAAAACCCAGTTGATCATATTTGTGTGGATCTGTTCCTTGACTCTATTTTGTTCCATTGATTTATATATTTCTCCATTTTGTTCCATTGATCTATGTGGTATGTAGTTTCAATACCACACTGTCTTGATTACTCAGCTTTAGATTAAGTCTCAAAATCAGTTACTTAACTCCTCTAACCTCTGTTCTTCTTTTTAAAATTAGATTGATTATTCTAAATCCTTCTTTTTTTTTTTTAGAGACAGAATCTCACTTTGTCGTCCTCAGTAGAGTGCCGCGGCATCACACAGCCCACAGCAGCCTCCAACTCCTGAGCTTAGCTGATTCTCTTGCCTCAGCCTCCCAAGTAGCTGGGAGTAGCCTGCCACAATGCCCAGCTATTTTTTGTTGCAGTTTGGTTAGGGCCAGGTTTGACCCTCCACCCTTGGTATATGGGGCTGGTGCCCTACTCTCTGAGCCACAGGCGCCACCTAATCCTTTGGGTTTTTTTAATATATGTTGCAGTCAGCTTGCCTATATGTAAAATAATCCTGCTGCAATTTTGATTGTTATTGCATTATATTTATAAAAGCCATTTAGTTATTGTAGGATTGCCAAATAATATACAGGCCATCCAATTAAATTTGAATTCCAGGTAAATAACAAATAATTTTTAGCATAATTATGCTCCACATATTGTATGGAACATAATTAAGCTAAAAATTAGATGTATTTGTTTTTTTTTTTTTTTTTTTTTGAGACAGAGCCTCAAGCTGTCCCCCTGGGTAGAGTGCCGTGGCATCACAGCTCACAGCAACCTCCGACTCCTGGGCTCAAGCGAGTCTCCTGCCTCCGCCTCCCAAGTAGCTGGGACCACAG
>CAUYTI010067148.1:0-19917 GCA_963575145.1 Galago senegalensis | reverse complement strand
TCCTTGCTGCCTCAGTAGTCCTCATCTCTGGTTTTTGGCTCCTCAACAGATGAGCTTGCTAGAAGCTCTACTGTCTTCCTTGTCTCTTAGCAATTTCCACATGCCTGACTTTTCGGCCTTTTGATTATGGTGAGAATTGATAAATACGCTATGGGGGGAAATGTTATGCTACTTGTTAGCCTCATCTCAATCAATAATATTTTTCCATGTGCAATCTTGGTTCCTCAGTTCCTGTCTTTTATATTTTTCTTTTCTTACCTCCTTCCCTCTGCACCCCCCACTCCCTTCTTCTTTCTTTCCCTCTCTCTTTCCATTCTCTCTTTCTTTTCTTTACTTCCTTCCTTCCTTCCTCCCTCCCTCCCTTCCTTCCTTCCTTCCTTTCCTCCCTCCCTCCTTTTTTTCCTTCTCTATTATTATGTCTATCTATATCTGATATTATCAAGTACTAGTTCTTGTTCAGATTTTCCTGATCATCTGAAAAACATTTGTTAAAGTTGGTTTGAGTCAGGATCTAAACAAGGTTTAATTTTGCATTGGGTGATATATACTTTCAGTCTCTTTTAATCCATACCAATTTTCCCCACTTGTACTTACTCAATCAGTGTATTTGCTGAATAATCCAGGCCATTTGTCTTGTTAAATATTACATATCTTATATGTATCTTTTAAAATCCTCATAGTGTTTTTGCATGTTTCTCTCTTCCACATATTTTCTGTCTACTATCATTAAATAGGGAATCTTTATTAATTGGACTCATTTCCAGCTAGTTCTAAATACTTTATATTATACTTTATGTATATTCATTCCATATGATTTGAAAATTGATTAATGGACTCAGCTGATCCATTCCTTACAAGTTTTCTTCTGAATAGGCAATAAAGTTACCAAAAAACCTTATTTAACACACACACACAGAGACACACACACACAAAAAAAACCCCAAAATAAGTTTTCTTCTGAAACTGCTACTCAACTGTGTCAACTTCTGTTGGCTACTGTCCAAGACCTATTATATCATTAAGAGCTGCAAAGTGGTGATTGTCTAATTTTATAATTCCTTATGCAATTATTAACTTGAATTTGTCTATTAAAAATTTTCTTCAGGCTTAGTGCCTATAGCTCAGTGATTAGGATGCCAGCCATATACACCAAGACTGGTGGGTTTGAACCTGGCACGGGCCTGCTAAACAACAATGACAACTGCAACAACAACTACAAAAAAACAGCTGGGCATTTTGGTGGGTGTCAGTAGTCCCAGCTACATGGGAGGCTGATGCAAGAGAATCACTTAAGCCCAAGAGTTAGAGGTTGCTGTGAGCTGTGACCCATGGCGATCTACTGAGGGTGACATAGTGAGACTCTGTCTTCAAAAAAATTTTTTTTTCTTCATCAATTGTTTGATTATCTGCCCCCTGAAATTATTACATAAGAAAGGTGGACTAAATACTAAGAAGCCCTATTTTTTTTTCAGTGGAGAATAGTATTTGAAACCACACAAGGGCATTGGACATGTTTACTGCCATTGTGCTGTCATTGCTGCTATGCCTTTTCAGTGGATAGAGTTAAGAAATCCTTAAATTTTTAGTAAAATAAAAATAAATTATTACTTTATAATTATTAAACATTATTATAACCTTTAATTTCTAAATAAAGTTATAGAACACAGATTATGTACTTAGCTGCTTTTTTTGGTATCTTCTTTATCTCACGCTGAAATATTGATTTCTGTTGATATTGACATATTATTTATTTGCTTTATCTCAATATATGAAGTCTGACAATTAAGTTTGCCAACTCATTCTCGAAAAAGTGCTACATACCTCATTGCTGAATATCACTATGGTCACCTTGAAGTACTTCTCTTTAGGAAACTATGTAGTGATGTGAACACCTAGTTCGTTCTTGAAGCAATTTTGGAACTCTTTCAGGAAAGACCATCAAAGATGAAGTTGTATGAAATGAAGCTCACAAACTTGCCACTATATGCTTACATTGGCACTGTACAAACAACTTAGTAAGGTTTCATAACCTTGGCATATCAATGTCTCACAGCTATGTTCCTGTTGATGTGGTGGTGTCTTGTTGAGTGGTGTTTATTGTTGGATAAGTACAGTGATAGCTTTGATGGTAATTCCAGAAAAGAGTTCCAAAATTCTTTGATGATCATTCCAAAAGAGTTCCACTGGGTGCTGGCATTGGTGCTTAGCTTCCCAAAGGAAGTACTTTGAAGGTGATTGGAGTGATATTCAGCAGTGAGGTTATGTAGTACTTTTTCTAGAACAAGTTCACAAAGTTAATTGTCAGACCTTTTCATACAATATTTTTAAGACGGTAAAACTAATCTTACTCTCACAACAAGTAGACAGTTTGAGTTCTTTTCATGTTTTGTCCTCAGGATATAATGCATGGTATTTTGACTGTGTTTTACTGTCCAATGAAAGAATTCTTTTCTCTGATGTTATACTATATAATTAAAATGCTACTAAATCACTTTGGTTTGGTTTGACCTTGATGGGTAGAAACTGAACTTTTTTTCTGTTGATTTGATTTCACTTTTAAATATGTAGAATAGTTATGTAATTACAAGTCAAGCCCTATGAGATATACTCAGACAAGCCTAGCTTTCATCCCTGTACATTACCTTGTTTCCTTCTCCTGCCAGGGGAAAACATTTTATTATTATTTTTTTACCATTTAAAGTGTGTTTATCAAAAAATTTATAAAATATATATTTATAAATCACATATAACTATTATATATTACATAAATATATGTACCTCTGTTTTAAAACAAAAATTAGTATTGTAGAGATATTCTTATTGTTTCCACTTAAGATATATTTTGTATATTATTTTAGAGCACTAATGGTATGACAAATAGATTCAATATATCTTTTCCCATATCATTATCTGTTTAGACTACCATCCCATTAATAGGTCCTTCTTTCTCCCACTGATCTGAGATATTATAATTACTGATTTTATTACGTGTTTTAATCTACTCATAGATTTTTCAATTTTATTTTTCCTGGAGTTAACATTATTTTATTCCTCTTATCATTTGACTCTCTTTATTTATTAGTAGAAGCTACTTTTTCACAAATTACATTTTTTACTTAGAATATTTAATCTTCTACAATGCTCCAACAGTGTGTGTTAAGATTGGAATATGTTATACTTTTATTCTGGGAAAAAATAAAAGTTGAGAATTTTTGGCTTTGTTGACATATAGGACTTATATAGTAATTATAATAGTATTTAATATTTATTGAGTGCTGGATATGCCACAAATTGTGCTATCTGACTGATATCTATTGTCTCATACTTCATTATAACCCTATGTAGTGGGTATTACTATCCCCCTTTTACAAATGTGAAGGCTAAAACTTACAAAAATAAGTAAGGTACCCAAAAGCATAATTAATAAGGAGTAAACAGAATTAAACCCAGATTTTTTCAGCTTTAAAGCCTGGCCTGTGCTTTTAAAAGTTAGCTGGAAAAATCACATAGATTCAAGACATATACATTTTATGGCAATGTTAAGAGATCAGACAACTCTAAATTCTCTTTACTGCTTATGAGTTATTGTCATATACACAGGATGTCCAAGGCCTCCAGGCCCAAATTCCACATTGGCAGATTTATTCTTCATATCACTCCTAAAAATTCACTCATAGACTATGGGCTATTATAGTGGTAGGACATGAATTATAAACTATTGCAATGAGAAGAGTTTCTATTTTCTACCTTTTAAAAGTTGACACATAGCTCTTTATCACTAGGTATATTTTTGAGTTGGGCATGTGGCAATTTATTTTTATTTTTTTGAAACAGAGTCTGAAGCTGTCACTCTGGGTAGAGTGTCATGGCATCACAGCTCACAGTAACCTCGAACTCTTGGGCTTAAGCAATTCTCTTGCCTTAGCCTCCCAAGTAGCTGGGACTACAGGTGCCCACCACAATGCCCGGCTATTTTTTGATTGTAGTTTTCATTGCAGTTTGGCCTGGGCCAGGTTCAAGCATGTCACCTTTGGTATATGGGGCCAGTGCCCTACTCACTAAGTCAAGGGTGCTGCCCTTGGTTGTAGTTATCATTGTTGTTTGGCAGGCCCAGGCTGGATTTGAACCCACCAGCTCTGGTGTATGCGGCTGGTGTACAAGCTGCTGAGCTATAGGCACTGAGCTCTAATTCATTTTTCTTGAAGTTTTTTAAAGAAGATGAGCCAAATAAAATTTAAGAAATTTTATAATCCAGGATAGTTTCTATTACTTCTTCTGTTAAACTCAAGCTGAGCCAGGAAGGCACAGATACACATAAGGGCTAACAAATGTATGCCTTTCATTGTTCTGAGAAGTGAGATAATGTTTTGAAAGCATGACATTAGTTTGCATCTTTAACTAAAAACATAACATATAACATTGTTGAAGGACAAACTGAGGCAACATATGTAAAAGCTCATCTATAATTAGTAAGTTATATGAGAATGGAAGGTACAATTTTCATGAGCTTTAATAAATAATTTACCAACTTTACCATATGTCATTATCTCAGATTAATCTTATAGTTATATAAGGCCTAAAAATTTACACTAGAATTCACATTCCATTGGCTCAGCCATTTCATTGCAGTTTTCATGTCTTTGTTTCTCAGTGTATATATAATTGGATTCAAGAAAGGAGTGACCACAGAATAAAACACAGCAAGAAATTTATCTAATGACTTGATAGGAAATGGCCAGGCATAAATAAAGATACATGGTCCAAAGAACAAAAGAACTACTGTGATGTGAGCAGTCAGAGTGGACAGAGCCTTGGATGACCTCCTTGAAGAGTGATACTGGATGGTCATCAGAATAATAGAGTAGGAGATGATTAGGAGAATGAAAGAAAACACAGTGAGCACACCACTGTTAGCAATGACCATGATATCTAGCCTGTAGGTATCTGTACAAGCGAGTTTGATTACCCTAGGAAGGTCACAATAAAAGCTATCAACCTCATTGGGACCACAGAAGGGCAAGCGCACTGCAAAGGCCAGCTGGCTGACTGAGTGGAGGAAGCCAATCCCCCATGCTGCAGCCACAATGCCAATACAAACCTTGTCACTCATAATTGTAGTGTAGTGTAGGGGTTTACAGATTGCTATGTATCTGTCAAATGCCATGGCTATGAGGATCACTAACTCACTCCCACCAAAAAAGTGAAGGAGAAATATCTGAGCAAGGCAGCCATTGAAAGAGATGACTTTGTGCTGACTGAAGAAGTCAGTGATCATTTTAGGGGCTGTGACTGAAGACAGAGACAGATCAATGAGTGAGAGGTTGGCTAGGAAGAAGTACATGGGGGAGTGAAGGCGGGAGTTGGAAGCCACCGTTGTGACAATAAGAAGGTTTCCAAACACAATTCCACCATAGAGTGCACAAAACAACACAAATAGGAAAACCTGGAGTTCCCAAGAATCGGAAAGTCCCAGTAAAATGAACTCAGTCACCATGGAGTGATTTGTTTTACTCAGTGATTCATTCCAGGAAATAATCTCTGCAGCTGCCTTGAAGAAGAGAATGAGAAGGAAGTCAGAATTATCAAATTCAAAGCCTCATTTTGTAACATTCTGCTCACTCTCATAATGACATACTATATAGTTCATTACATAAAGGCTTTCAGAATTCAACAACCTAAACTCATAATTTACCTCACACAGCTCTCTTGGTTATCTATGCTTTGGAGTTCAGTTATTACAGTCTTCTCAGCATCCCCACTCATGTTAAGTATGTTATTCCTAATAAGATACTATTGTTTATGCTACTTTCTCTGCAAGATTAAGTCCATACCATAATCCTGTGTTTAATCTCCTTTTTCTCTGAATTCAAGACAGTTTATATTCTGTAGTAAATATCCTATATCATTTGGTGATATTAACATTCTTAGGAGAAAAAGAGACATGACAAAATGCAATGAAAGATGAAAACATTGAAAAGAAAAGGAATATCAGAAGTCTAAAATTTAAAAAGTGAGAGAGGACAAAAGAATGGGAATTCAAAGGTAGAGTGGAAAAAATGTAACAAAGTTTACATGAGAGAAAGTGGGAAAGAGTTAATAGGAGTTAAAATTGGAAAGGAGAGTTTAATGAACCCTAAAGAGGGGAACTTGGAAATAATGCCAAGTGATTATTTTAAAATCAACAATGGTAATAACTGCAGGTTGTGGTTGTGTGAACAGGAAAGGGATGAGTGAAGATTTGTGAGGGCCCACCAAGCAGCACATTATAATGGCTAAGATGTGAACTTGTGTGCTATGAGACCTGGATTCACATCCTCTCTTTACTGTGTAGCTGAGTAACCTTGGACAAATCACTTAAATGCTTTAAGTCTTATGGCCATATCTGGAAAAGATGAGTGATAGCAGAACTACTTCATAGGGGTGTTCTGAGTATTGGAAGTGAGCATGTATATCAGTTTCCTAGCACATAGTATGCAGTCAATATAGAATAGCCATCATCGAGGTAGTAACAACAGAAAATTTGTCAGTAAGATGTGGAAGATGAAAAAATATCATTCCAATGTTTTCATTCTAAATAATTTGGAACATTTTGATGGCTTTAACTTTTTTTGTTTTGTTTTTGAGACAGTCTTTCTCTGTTACTTGAGGTAGAGTGCTGTGGCATTATATAGCTCACAGTAATCTCAAACTCTGGGGCTCAAACGATCCTCTTACCTCAGCCTCCTAAATAGCTGGAACTATAAGTGCCCACCACAGTGCCCAGCTAGTTTTTCTATTTTTAGTAGAGGTGGGGGCTCCCTTTTGCTCAGGCTGATCTCAAACTCCTGAGTTGAAGAACCTCACCACCTACCTCAGCCTCTCAAAGTGCTAGGATTACAGGTGAGAGCCAAAGTATCACTTTGATAATACTCATAAATAAATGCGATCATAAAATATGTAGCACACAGATCACTTTTAGGAGCAGGAATGAATCAGGAAGGAGGTAAAGGATCATGATAATTGCTTAGGCATGTGGAGGTGTTGGTGGAATGCCCCTGGCCAGTTGCTGTCTGCTGGGAGGGAGATTGAATGGTGAATGTTGGACATGAGTTGACTGAGCCATTTCAATGGTGTATTGAGAAAGAAAATATGTTCTGTTTTAAGAAGTTTTGCAGTGATGTGAAGAAACAGATGAAAGGTATCCTGATGGTGAAACACAGCCATGAGAATACTTAATGGATTAGGTATAAGAATTAATTGTCAAGTAAGATGTAAAAGAGAGAAGAGGAAATTGAGGGATAATGTTCCATGGGAGACATGAAGGCATGCAGAGTTATACTTTCCAATATTTTTTGAAGAATACTATTATTTGCTTTTGCCATTTTCTTAATCACAGTTATTCCATAGCTCTTAGAAATCATATTTTTCTTTTTTCCTTTTTTATTTCTTATAGCATAACTGTGTACATTAATGCAATCATGGGGTACAGTGTGCTGTTTTCATATAGATTTTGAAATACTCTCATCGAACTGGTTAACATAACCTTCATGTCATTTTCTTAGTTATTGAATTAAAACATTCCTACTCTGCTTTTAGAAAGATTCACTTGTATCCTTGTAAGATAAACCATAGAGGTGACCCCACCAATCACCCTCCCTCCCCCATCCGCCCTCCTCACCTCCCCTCAGAAATCATACTTTTCTCTTCATTACTTGGAATCTCATTCCTTATCCCTACCCACCCAAACACCATATTGTTGTTTTCAAAGTCCTATGAAGATTTAGTGATTCTAACTTTCTTCTTAAGAATAAAGTCCAATAGTGAAATAAGTTGTGAACACTCACTTTAATTGTCTTCTGCCTAGCACAGTAAGAAATGTAACCACACTAATCATTAAAAATCAAGAGGGTAGGGTTTCTATTGTGAGATAATTTCTTGACATGACTGGTTGAAATGTTTCTTTATAACTGAAGTATACAGTAGAATTGACCTTAGATATTTAGTAGTATGAAACTATTTCTTTTCATTGATAGAAAAGCACAAACTTGAAATTGTATCTCCATAAGAAATATATAAAGAATGGTGATTAAGCCAAATATTCTTTTCATCTGTAACAAAAAGACTTTCTATCAAGGTAGCAAGTAAGAATTTAGGAATGCTATACTTCAGCAAAAGGAATTTCTTTCACACTTAATAAAGTATCCCAAGTTTATGCTGCTGTGGGGGAAGAGTGATAATATGGGATCCTCAGCTACAAAGATCCTTCACTACCATAGTCCTTTCAAAACTCATTTCTAACCCTTCAAAAATGATCAAGAAATTTTAGAAGAGTTGTTATTGATTCTAAGTTAAACATTAAGTTTAGGTTTATTAAAGGAGTTCTCCAGAATCTCACACACTTGGTAGCAAACATGAAGGGCCAACCATAGCTGAATAAGAAAATTATTTCCTGTGCTCTAGTGTAAGCTTGGAATTCAAATATCAGAGTGTTATATGCATTTCTTAAACACCTTTTATCCCTCTTAAAAATAAAAAAACCAACAACAACCTTGTATTTCTGTAAGTCTCACTGAGATGGAAGTCAGGGTCTTGGGGTCTAACACAAATTCACTGTGATTTCAGGCATGTCATTCAAAGGTCTCTGGGACTTAGTTTTTCTGCTTTTGAAAAATGAGTTCATTCCATCTAAAACTCAAAATTCCCACAACTCTACAAATATGTTTTGTACTTTTATGTGAAAGAAATATTCAAAACTAAGTTTCGGTGGGATTACAAAAGGGATGGAAGAAGGTGGGCAAGGAAACATGCATTTGGGGAAGACGGGGAGAAAGACTACTAAATAGAGAGGACAGAATAAATTAGCCTAGAAGAGTCAGGCAAAGGATTTGATGGTTGCCAGTGTAACATGTATAACAAGGGCTATCCTGCAAAGAGTATTATTAATTCTTCTAAGTATTTAAGCCAATCATTCTTCCATTTTCCCTGAATGTAAACAATTAAATTCTGTAGAATGGATTCCTAGCAGTAGAAGCATATCATTGTCAATAATGTGCTACAATTTGGTTAGTTCCACTAATATATTTCAATTTTATCTTTCCACCTACCTTCTTCATAACTGGAAGAGATTACAGTTATTTTCTGATAAAGAGGGGTACAGATTTCCTTTTATTTGTACTCTCTTGAAGCATAACATTTTCAAGAGAAAAGTATTTATGTTACATTTCCTCTTTAGTAAGCCACTTGATTAATTAAGAGCCTTTTATGAAAGTGACCAGGTTAAGAGATCTGGGAATAGTCAGCCTGAGATTTGAGTACTGAAACTAACTTATAGTTTCTCAAGTTTTCCCTTGGCTATTCAAGGAAACACACAGAATCTTCTTGAGTTAATGAATATTGCCATCATTTCTTGGACCATTTAGATATTGTTATTGTCTCACTGAGTCTAAAGGTGACTTTAAAAGAATTATATTAATAGTAACACAAATAAAATGAAGTTGTAAAATTAAAATCAAAATGATTCTCATCCCTGAAATCCTACCACTGTGGGAGGCCAAGGCAGGTGGATTACCTGAGCTCAAGAATTTGAGACCAGCTGGAGCAAGAGTGAGACCTCATCTCTACTAAAACTAGAAGAATTAGTTGGGTATTGTGGTGGATGCCTGTTGCCCCAGCTACTTGGGAGGCTGAGGCAAGTACATTTCTTAAGTTCAAGAGTTTGAGGTTACTGTGACCTATGACACCATGGCACTCTACCCAGGGTGAGAGAGTGAGACTCTGCCTCAAAAATATATTTAAAAAAATAAACAAATAAAACAAAACCCAGAAAGGTTAATAAGAAAGTGAATAATACTTAGATTTTATAAAAAGAGGATAGCATAGAATTTTGATGATCCATTTGTGTAGAAAATATAGGATAAATACTTTAACCCATAATAAAAAAGTCTCAGGTTTCACTTATAACCTCATTTTATTTTGCACCTTCAATGAGCTGAGTTGCCGCAGTTAATGTTCTTGAAATCTGTGTACATCCAAGTGATGTTTCCATTGTGTTTTGACCACCAGACTTTCCAGGTTTTAACTGACAGACATCAATCATCTTCTTTGTCCTAAGCACCTTAGCTTAAGAGCAGGCACATTAAGTAAGTTTCTGAGATCTAAATGGGGTACCCTGCTCTAGGAAATAAGGTATTTCAAATATTTTTAGAACTATAGAGGCTTTTCAAGAGTGAATCAAGAAATACTTTGGGGAAGACTGCAAAGGGAATAGCACTGTGCCATTAAAAAAGTGGAATGTAGACAAATTTTGCATAATACAAAGTGCTAGAGTCAAGTTCTAAAGTAACATTGTACAAAATATATCAATGAGCATAGTGAAAATGATAATTGAGTTGTAACATAGCACCTACTTTCTTAGTCATCTAACTTAAAGTATAATTAAAATGAGAATTATTTCTTCCTTGATTTTAACTTTCATTGGTTTATATAAACCCATATTTTATCCATTGGATTCACTTCATTTCCATAAGAAACATTTATTAATTTCCAGTGATATCTATTATCAGTATAAAGATACTAATAAATAGAGGTAAATTACAGATGCATATGTATTCATATGATATAAAATAACCACATTATAAATGAATGTAGTCATAGTTGGTAACTACAATTTAGGCATACAGGTTATATAGAAATATATAGAATTTTATTATTTATGATTAACAAAAATTGCTGCAACTTCATCTGAAATAAAATTCTTAGCTTCAATACTGCCTTTTCTGATGATTTCTCAGTTTTTTAAGGCAATAATAGAAATGTACACATTTTGTAGTGTTTTTGGTGGCGATGGGGGTCTTGATGGTTCTTGACTTTCATCCTGTGCTCTTATCAAGGAAATCTGTTAGGTCATCTCCCTAGAACTTACAACCTGTCTACTCAGCCTTCTCATTGCCACCTTCATATCTTTGTTCCGTAAAGTATAGATGGCAGGATTTAAGACAGGGGTGACAACAAAGTCCACAATGGCAAAAAACTTGTCCAATGACTTAGCAGGGAAAGGCCACACATAGAGAAACATGCATGGAGCGAAAAACAGAACCACTACAGTGATGTGAGCTGACAAAGTAAAGAATGCTCTGGATAAATCATTCGAAGAATGTTGTCGGACAGTGACCAGAATAAAGATGTATGACACAATTAAGAAAAAGAAGGTGCCCATAGATATGAAGCCACTGTTGGCAGTGACTACAAATTCTAGTCTGTAAGTGTCCATGCATGCAAGTTTAATAACCCGAGGAAAATCACAGTAAAAGCTCCCCACATTATTGGGGCCACAGAAGGGTAAATTTATAACAAAAACAAACTGAGACACAGCATGAATCACCCCAATGACCCAAGCAGCTACCACCAAGAGCATGCACATTTTGAGGTTCATAATAGTTAGATAGTGGAGAGGCTTGCAGATGGCTGTGTACCTGTCATATGCCATGGCTATCAGCAGCCCCATCTCAACTCCTCCCATAACATGGATAAAGAACATTTGTATCATGCAGTTGTGGAAAGAAATGACTTTACAGTCAGTGAAAAGATCAGAGATCATCCTAGGAACTGTGGTAGATGAAAGGCCCACGTCAATGAGTGACAGGTTGGCCAGCAGGAAGTACATGGGGGAGTGTAAGTGAGGGTCTAAAATCACTGTGAACACAATGAAGAGGTTTCCAAGGATAATTCCCAGGTAGAATAAAGAGAAGAAGAAAGAAAGGAAAAACTGCATTCCCAGGGATTGTGCAAGTCCCAGTAATACAAATTCAGTTACCACAGAGTCATTTAATTGGTCCATTGAATCAGAAGGAAGGGAAAACTGTGAGGTGACCTGAAGGAAACAAAGGAAGGAATTAACTTAGAGGCACTGAAAATAATATGTTAAAGGAACAACTTAAAATTGATTACATAAATAATCTCTTATTTAATCGACAGTTGACTATTTACAAAATAATGGGAGCACAGGGTATGAAAGATTAACGGAGTATGAGCAAAGTTGCCCATAAAGGTGACATATGGTGTTATATGCTCTCATTTGCTCAACTATGTGAACTTATCAGCAACTTAAGAAGTTAGAAAAATACATCAAATAAATGCAAGAAATTTCAGGTGAAAAAGAATAAAGATTAAAAAAAGGTAAAAAAGGCATAAAATTGGAAGATTGTATACAAGCATATGAAATGTGTTTCAAAAGAATAAAAATAGATGATTTTTCAAAATGCAATCAAGAGTAAAAAAATTAAATAAAAATTAGAAATGAAAACATAAATGCATAACAGTTAGGAAACCACAGAAGGATATTTCTATATGTGCCTAAAATAATCTACCTCAAACTAGCACATTACTCCTCCTTGAATTTAAATGCTATAGGGAGACAAAAGATTGATATTTTCATAGTATATGAAAGAGTTCAAACCATTGGCTAAAAATCTCCAAGCCCTAATACATATAGGAATAAACGATAAAGGGAGAATTGAGAAATGTAAGCTATGTGTGTGTGTGTGTCCTAGAAAGCAAAGAAATATGATAAAATGTAATACTATTAATTTTCCATTAAATTAGAAAAAAGTTTTACACTATTATTGTCAAAATTGGCAAAGGCTCAGTGAGAAAGGCATTTAGTACATTCCTGTAAGGAATACAGATTAATTTAAACCTAAAAGAAAGCATTTTAAAATCATATATTAAGAATTTTGAAAAAAAAAAAGAATTTTGAATGTATACCTTTTGGTGTGATAATACTCCTTCCAGAATTCTATTTGTACAAAAGTTTTCAGCAGAAAAGTATTCATCATACTTTACTGACAGTGGTATAACCTTGAAACAATTTAAATGTCAAACATTAGGTTTAAGTGTATTATAATGTATATACATAAGGAACTGTAATATAGTATTATTAAAATAAACATGGAGGGAAGGGCTTATAATAGCATTAGAAAGACTTTTCTTATAAATATGAAATGTAATAAAGGTAAACAAATTTCATAGCACATTTTAAATTACAGTACTTCCTTTTGAATTTTTTTAGTGCTTTAAAACGCTCTGAAACTCTCCTTGTAGGCTTTGAAGTATCTTTCAGTATACATATTTATACACATATTAGACTTTTTGATAAAACATAGAATGGCACAGAAAACAGAATGAAGAATGTTTGAAACCCAGAATTGACTCATAACTTTAAGTGGACAAACCAACTTAATAAAGAACTCTTACTACTTCCTGCATCCAATCACCCATTTTCATTAACTGCTAAAATTGTTTTCATAGGTGAGATTCTCCAGGAGATACAAGGTCCTTAAATAAAGGGTCCTGGACTTTGTATAAACTATCATAAAGTTAAAACTTCTTGGCATATTCTATTCAGGCAGTGTGGAAGGCATCGCCCCTTCTTCACTTTGGCTGGGAATGGCCACACTGATTGAATTCTGGTCACCAAGTAATAACTATAAGGAAAACAGATGTTCTAGTGCTCTCATCAAGTTCAGAAGAAGCAAAGTTTGTAATGTTGCAATGAGACATATGAAGAGATACATAATGAATGATCAAAGACATAGAGGCAATAAGGTATAATATGATAAGAAAAATATAATTTAAAATTCTTTAGGAAGAATATATATATATATCAGATGGAGACATGTAGGTTTAATTTCTATTTCCACAAAATGCAATTTTTTTGTTCCTTTTAATCAATTTCTGCATTGTTTCCTACCTTCTCTCACCTACATGTTCCTTAAATATTCTTTCTAGTATATTTTCTTAATAAATTATACATAGAAGGTCCCTGACTTGTGATGGTTTAATGTTTTTGATTTTACTAAAACCAGCACACTGTACCCCATGGTTGCATTAATGTACTCAGCTATGATTTAATTAAAATTTTTTTTGACTTACAATGGTGAGAAAACAATACGCATTTAATAGAAATTGCACTTAAGTACACTATTCAATATAGATGAGATATTTAATACTTTATTATAAAATAGACTTTGTGTTAGGTGATTTTGCCCAGCTATTGGCTAAAGTAAGTATTCTGAGCATATTTAAGGTAAATAAATCAAGTTATGACATTTGGTAGGTTAGGTATATTAAATGCATTCACAATTTATGTTTGATTTATTAGGACATAATCCTACTGTAAGTCAAGGAGCATGTTATTTTTCTATCTGCACATATTTTTTTAATGTTTCAACTCCTTTAATTCATTCATACTACTATACCTAGACTTCATCCAGGTCACAGGGGCATAGGACAAAGGATTTGGGAGGGGAAATGAATCTGGGAAGCATTATACAGTTGATAAGATCATCCCTGGGAGGCTTCATGGCAATGCCCTTTACTTTGCTGAGGAGCAGATGGTTGGCAGCTTACTAAGCTCAGCATCCAACTCGTAAACTTTTATTTATAAATAAGTAAAGCTGAAGCTGAAGAATCATATTGAATACTTAGGTTCAAATGTTTTATCCTGCTAAATTAAGATGCAACATACACAACAAGCCACTCCAACACTCACATCATAAGGGTGGAATCTCATTAAGAGCTATTTTAAAGCAATTAAAAGCAACTAAAGCTTCTGAATTACTTTGTCAGATTTGGGCATTCCTATTACTACCAGGGTGTTACTACTAAAATGGTGTTTTTCTTGGAGTGTGACTAATAATTAAGTTTATCAAAAGGGGAAGTCCCAAATCATATAATCTTAGTCTAAAGACTCAAAAATTCTATTACAGCATGTAATTTTATCTACTCATGACCTTTCATCATTATAAATTAGGACAATCACAACCAAAATATGGAACTATGAATGTAAGCAGTATGGTGGAGGCAGAGTCAAAAGCATGGTTAAGAAGAGGCAGGAGGGAGGGGAGGAGAGGAGGGTGGATGGGTGGAGGGAGGGTGATTGGAGGGATCACCTCTGTGGTTTATCTTACAAGGGTACAAGTGAATCTTTCTAAAAGTAGAATATAGATGTCTTGACATAACAAGTAAGAAAATGACATGAAGGCTGTGTTAACTAGTTTGATGAAAATATCTCAAATTGTATATCAAAAGACCACACTGTACCCCATGGTTGCATTGTTGCACACAGCTATGGCTTAATAAAAAAAAAAAAAAAGAAGAGGCAGGAGAGAAGACCTAAAGAAAAAGGAATAAGGAGGAATTCTAAAGGAGAAATAAGGGAGATAAAGTGATGATCAAAGGAAGCACTGGTGGAACGTTGTACATTTTTACTTAGATTTCTTGTAATGGTGTAGAGCAATACACATTGATGCATTGTGAATACTTGAGAAAATGGACTTTCATTGCGTTTTCATATACTGTTGTGAAGTAACATCAAAAGTAGAAAGCAATGAAAAATCTGTAGAAAAAGTACTGATATTAGGGAAAGTTAAGAGTTTAAGCACATGAGTGAATAGATGTGACAGTGAAGTGGGTGGGATGGAGTGGCTACTTGAAACTACTGGTGGTGATTCAGTTGACAGGTGAGTCATCTCCTAAAAAATGAGGGAGTAACTGATAAAAATATGTCTGTGTTTTTATTACCCTAGGCAATGTTTTATTTATCCTAGTTCTAATATTTGTAGCTTTTCATAAATGTAATATTAAAGTTGATGAGTGTAGGGAACATTTTTGCTTTGTACAGTGCCATATTACCTGCATACAACAGTGGCTGGTACATAAAATAGCTTGAGAGCTATTTGATAGATGAGTTTTTTTTTTTTCTTTTTGAGATAGAGTTTCACTATGTTGCCTGTGGTAGAGTGCTGTGCAGTCACAGATCACAGCAACCTCAAACTCTTGGGCGTAAGCAATTCTCTTGTCTCAGCCTCCCAAGTAGCTGGGACTACAGGCGCCTGCCACAATGCCCAGCTTTTGTTGCTGTTGTAGTTGTCATTGTTGTTTAGCAGGCTTGGGCTGGGTTCAAACCAACCAGCCCTGGTTTATGTGGCCAGAGCCCTAACCACTAGGCTATGGGAGCTGAGCCTGGTGGAAGAGTTTTGTAAAAATGGATAGTAATTGCTCTTATCAGAAACAAAATGGTACCTTTCACAAATATATTGTAAAATTATATTTAATAATACTTCAGTTTCATACTTCCTGATGACAACTCAGTCATATAAAACAGGGAATATTTAAATTAATGAAGAAGGTCTCACCCATTCTATTACAAATATCTGGAATTATGATGTATTATTATTGAAGAAATCTTGATGACTTGAGAAAGCTTGTTTGTAGAAAAAGATCATGCGTTTGGCTTTTCTGTCTTCTTAGGAAACACTGATGACTTAGTGTAGTGCCTAGGACTTCTTCAGAAGCCAAGTCTCCATGAAGTTTGTCATCTTCTTATCAGAGATTTAAAATGTTTCAGTCATTCTGGGTCTGGAGAAACATATTTTCAAACAAGAGATGCAAGCACATATTGAACAAAGAAGATCCTCAGAATTCTAGAAGGAGGAAAGAACTTTGAAATTAATTAATCCAATTACTTCATTCTACAAGTAGAGAACCCAGTGAAGTTAAATTATTATCCAGAGTGCTCACAGCAATACATTCACAAAGCCAGAATCATCAAAGCTCCAAAATTCCAGTTCATTGGTCTTTTCCAACAATGCCTGCTTGGTAGATATGCTTACAAAAAAGGTAGAAGTATTTTCTTTGATAGGATCACTCTACTAGTGGTTCTCAACCTTCCTAATGCTGCTGTCCTTTAATACAGTTCCTGTGGGTTGCAACCCACAGGTTGAGAACTACTGCTAACCTATTGGAAAGACTCTCATATTCCTTGAATTGCTATTTGTTTTGAAGTGAAATTAGCCTTCCCACTGGGTGTGGTGGCTCACCCTGTACTCCCAGCACTTGGGAGGCTGAGGTGGGTGGATTGCCTGAGCTCACAGGTTTGAGACCACCCTGAGCCAGAGCGAGACCTCATCTCAAAAAAAAAAAAAAATAGGCGGTCGTTGTGGTGGGTGCCTGTCATTCCAGCTACTTGGGAGGCTGAGGCAAGAGAATTGCTTAAGCCCAAGAGTTTGAGGTTGCTGTGAGCTGTGATGACACAGCACTCTACCAAGGGCTACAAAGTGAGACTCTGTCTCAAGAAAGAAAAAGAAAAAAAAGAAATTAGCCTTCCCTTCCTAAAAGATTATTTCTTCTTTTTCAATGGGCATTTCTTTTCCCAGTTCCCTTTCTTCAAACAAACTGGCCAGTCTTCACACAATTCCATTTCAGGACTCATAGCCAGCAGCCCCTTTTTACCACTTCCTGATATGGGGCTAGAATCTTTCTGTATTTGAAAGCTTCTCAGCCTAGGCTGAAGCCATCAAATGCGGAGGAAAGTAATAGGAAAAGAGATTGAATCATATCAGACTCTGGAGGTCAAGGCTTGTGGTTTCCTTTCTCTAGTTTATAACAGAACCTGGTTTTCAAATAGGGTAGGAATAGTTGAGACCAGATGTCTGCTTTGAGCATTAGAAAATGAAGTTTATAATAAGTTCAGAAGAACAAATGTCAGAAACACCTGAGTCTTTTTTTTTTTGAGACAGAGCCTCAAGCTGTCCCCCTGGGTAGAGTGCTGTGGCATTACAGCTCACAGCAACCTCCAACTCCTGGGCTCAAGAGAGTCTCCTGCCTCTGCCTCCCAAGTAGCTGGGACCACAGGCGCCCACCACAATGCCCGGCTACTTTTTGGTTTCAGCTGTCATTGTTGTTTGGTGGGTCTGGGCTGGGGATTCGAACCTGCCACCTTAGGTGTACATGGCTGGCACCTTAGCTGGTTGAGCTATAGGCGCCGAGCCAACACCTGAGTCTTAAAGCATTTTCTCACTAAGGAGAGAAGTTAAACATACAAAAGGGGAGTGTGTATGGAATTAATTTTATAAGATGTAATACATTTCAATTATTGAAATTTGAAAAAAGGAGAGAGATGATGTGGAATAAAAGGACAAAAATATTTGAGAAAGGAGAATATTTTGGATATGTATGTTTGCAGAAGGGCAGAAAATGAAAAGGAGTGTTTAGAGGAATAGAGAAAGGGGAACAACCACGATAGGAGGATTTTTATAATTAAAAATATCTCTCTTACCTTCTGCTCAGTCATAGAATGTGCATTTTTAGGAGAAGGAGAAATTCAGATAGTTTAGTTTTCATGTCTATAAGTAATTGTCCTGAAAACAAAGCTATATACAGGATTCTTTGTAATGGGAATGAAGTTAATTAGCTGCAAGGGAGGGTGACCCAGGAATGCTGCTGAGACGGCCAATAACCAACCCATTGTTGGTTTCTCTTGGGGACTAGATCTTTGAGTCTCACTGGTTTCCCCAAGAGAAATGTATCAAAAGAGTTGCCTGGTGACAAAACAAAGGGAAAGAAAGATTTTTGAGGTAATATGTTTGCTAGTATAAAACAATTTCCATTTAGGGTGGGTAATTTGGGGGTCTGAATTGGTGGGAATGATTGAGTTGGAGTGAAAACATTTTCAAGGTGGGCAGCCATAACTTTATTTACGATACTATGAATGAAAATTGAAGAAATCTAAAACTTTTGACCTGTAAAGGCAGTGCCTATAATTGACAACATGGGAATAAATGTATTTCCTCCTGTTATCAACTATAGTAAATACATATTTGCCTCTGGATGCCTACCTGTGTCCCAAACATGAGGGGTTTGGGGATGAAGGGCTCCTTGAAAGCTTTTGACCTTTATCCTTCCTGAATTGACTGAGTACAATTAAAACTTGTATTTTATTGAATCAATTTGTTCAGAGATCTTGAGAAAACATATCTAAACATTAAAAAAAATCAAAAAACAAAGGGAGTTATTTTGAGTTATCTTTAACAGGAGCATGTGTTTACCTGAGGGTGAGATAATTACTCGAAAGGATCTGTGTTGAGCCATTGAGATAAGCCTGGTGGATCTCACTAGAGAACCTGAGCTTTATCATTGATGTACAGTCACAGAGAATCTACCCTTGAGGTCATGATGGACGCCTAGAAGTTTCAAGGCTCTACCTTGGTTAGAGCTGTATTTCATTTTCTCTTGCTCAGAAATGAAGAAAATGATTTTCTTTAGACTGTCATCCTAATGAGAAATGCTGGTTGACCCAATATTAATTTTTGAAAAATAATGACATTCCAAAAATAAAAGTAAGATAAAAAACTGGAGGACAAAGTGGGCAGAAATATTTAAAAAAAATAAGGATGTATGGTTAGTTACACAAATCATCATGTACATTGGATGAAGTAAAACAGGTTAGGTGCTTAGGAGATGAGAGGGAAATTTCTCCTGCTGCCCCTACACATGTCTCTTCTGCAGTACAGGGAGCAACACAATGTCTCATAAATCATTTTCCTGTGTAAATATATTCCTGCCATGATGTGCCTTTCTTTGTTCTAAATGGGAGACTGAGGAACCAAGTGGAACAGCATATGAAGGGGGCATGAGAGGGAATCTAGGCAGAAGTAAAGTCCTAGGGAGTTGGCCATCCAAATACAGATCATGCTGTAATTTGCAGGCTCTCTCCTCAAATGAATGGGGCATGAATCATTGGTTTGTTTGGCAGTGAAAGTCTTCTACGCCAACAGAGGCGCTGATCTTTTAAATGAAGGCTTCTTAAAACCTAGGATTATAAGAGAAGTCTGAAATCAACAATTTGCAGGCTGCTTCAACTGAGATTGGCTCAAGATTTGAATTGGTCTAAGTCTGCAAAGTGAACTCATCTGGAGCTGTGGAAAAGACAGAGACAGAAGACATTTCACCCAGGAGGTGTGGAAAAGACAGAGACAGAAGACATTAATTGAGAAGAGACAAGAGAATAAAAACAGAAATAAGTTCTGTAATCACATGGCCTTTGATTGAATGAACAAAGAAATCCTAAGCATCAATAAATCATTCACACTGGAAATTGTT